>JALNQF010000707.1:0-16169 GCA_028456385.1 Ophiosphaerella korrae | reverse complement strand
TAAAAATTATAATCGAAACTGTTTTATATTATATAGACTAGTAAATTAGTAATCTATTACGTAATATTTAGTTACGTGCTAATATAGCTATTTTTTTATTTTTTTATTTACTAAAAACTTAGTTAGGTAACCCGAGCTAAAATTTAGATTACGTAAGCTAATCTAACCCTATTAGGTATAGTTAGAATATAAAGTATTTTTATACGTTAATTAAAAAGTTCTATTAAGTTGAATTTTGCATTAAAAAAAGACCTCGAAACACTTTAAATCCTAGCTTAAGTTCGCTTAGTAATTAATAATCGTAGTAAGCTAAGATAAAGTTTGGTATTTTCTCTTTAATATCCTTTTCAAGTTGTATTTTTAGCTAATTTATTTGTAGAGTTAATTTAAGTTGAAAATTGTAACTTTTTTTTAGTCTTTTTTTTCGTGTCACCCTACTATAACTATTACTATAGTATAGATATTTTTAGCTAACTCCTTAATAATAAGCGCGTAAACCCTAGTATAACTAAGAATAATAGTAGTAGTAATACTTTAATACTTAATCGTAATTATAATAATAGTAAGGTAAGCCTACTTATCTAAACCCTAAACGTAAATATTATTAAGTAGTAAGTTATTAAGATTTATAAAGAAAAGGACGATAATCTATCTCTTACTAAAAAGACTAAGATAAGTAATAGTAACTTCTAGCCTAATAATAATAGAGAAGGCTTATTAAATTTAAGTAATAACACTATAAGTATTAGTAGTCCTTAGAGTTTACGCTAGGCCCTCTAATAAATATCTCTAGACCCTAGGCTTATATCTTTATTCTTTTAAACTAATACGCCCCTAAAGCCTATTTTATACTAGTAAGATACTATCTTTAAGTAAGATCTAAAGACTAGTAATTTAGGATATAAAGATTAGTAAGAAGAGACTAGAGCTAGACTATCTATACTTTCTCTCCTAACTAAAGAAACCTTACTATCTACGCTATATAGTAGCTAATTCTATAGTAATCTCTAGAGTATATTTAATTTTAATCCTAATAACTAGGTAACTAAAGAAGAGATAGAGATCTTTAGGATATTAGGTAGACTAGGAATCTCTAATAATACTAATAATAAGACTACTAGTCCTTTATAAACTAATTTAAATAATAAAGATAGGAGTAGTAAGTAAAAAGTAGAGTAGATAAGTAATAAATAGTAAAACACTAGTAATAATAAGGAACCTAGAAAGAATCTTCTATTTAATAGTAATACTACCCCCCCTATATATAAAAATAAGGGTAAGAGAAAGGTAGAGGTTATAGGTACTAATAGGCTAAAGAAAGAGGGTAAGAAGAAGCCTCTAAATACTCCCCTATTTCTACGTTAAACTACTAAGGAAATTAGTATTTCTTTAAGTAAATACTAGGCCCTATAAATTAAGTATTTCTAGTACTAGTATTAGGCTATTCTTATAAAAAGAGTAAGTATAGTACTATTACTCTTAAAACATCTATTATTTTAACTATTTACTTATATTATATAATAGAAAGTACTAAAGTAAGGTAAGAGTAATAAAGAGGTATTAAAGTATATAGACTTATTATATATCTTAAGCTTCTTAAAGTAATATTACTAATATTCTAGGCTATAAAGTAGAGTTTTTTAGTAACGTTATATAAAGTAAGTAAATAGAGCCTTATTACTATACCTACTATACTAGTAGAGCTATAAGTAATATATTAATTATTTCTACCTATATACTAATATATTATAGATAATAATACTTATTATACTTAATAGTACTAAGGTATACCTACTTACTCCTTATAGCTATTATTTACACGTAAGTATTAATATAAATCTAGTCTAAGTTATATCTAATATATAATTAGGCTACTATATTAGAGTAGTACTACCTTTATACTAGTATCTAAGCTGTAAGTATTAAGTAATATTGTTATTTCCTAGGATTTACTAATATAAGATTATAGTATATAGACGCTAACTTACTCCTATTATTACTAAACTATAAGCCTATTCTATATACTTTAGGTACTTATACACTCTTTTAGCTTAAAACCTAGAAGTATATAAATAAGCTATTTAGCGTAGATAAAGTAAGTATAGAGCTTTAGATATATTTTTATAGGTATTTATAAGGATTTATTTTATACTAATATATAATATAGTTATTTAATATTAGTAGGTTAAGGATTAAAGCTACTACTACTATAGCTACTAAGTATAAGAGTTATATAGAACTATATAGTATATATTCCTAGTAATTCTAATTATTTTCTTATATTATACTAATAATCTCTAGGTTTTATTAAAACTACCTTTACTCTCCTTATAAAGGCTAAAGTAAAAGATTACTATACGTAGGTTAGTTTTAAGATAAAAGTAGAAAAGAAGGCTAGAAAAAATACAAACGCTAATTGTTCTAGAGAAAGTAAAGACGCCTAGGGGTTTACTAATATAGGCAATAAAGAAATTATTATTTACTCTAGTAGTTTAGTAACTATATACTAAATAATAGGTTTAGTATATTAGCTAGGGAATATTAAGCTTAAATATACTCTTTAATATTTAATTTACTTATATTTACTTCTATCTACGTATACCTTAAAGTATTAATTATATATTTTTATATCTTATATATAAGCGATAGTTATTTATAATAGCTTCTATAATAATAACGTTTCTTCTAATTAATATAGTATAGCCTAGGTATATTAATTTATTCCTAATATTTCTATATACTATACTATAGCAAAGATTATTCTATTTACTATTAATATCTTAGGGGTTTATTCTATTAAACCCTAAGGGAGCTATATCCTAAAATATATTCTTAGTGTTTTTATATATTATATACTAGCGATAATTCTTTTAAGATTTCTTAATATTATTAAAGTTTCTTTTAATAAACTATAGAGAAACAATATCTATAGATAGTCTCTTAATATATTTCTATATAATACTATAGTAATAATTCTTTTAAGATTCCTTAATACTATTAGGGTTTCTTCTAATAAACTATAAAGAAACTATATCTATAAATACTCTCTAGATATATTTCTATATTATACTATAGTAATAATTCTTTTAAGATTCTTTAATACTATTAAAGTTTCTTCTAATAAACTATAGAGAAACTATATCTATAAATATACTCTAGATATATTTATAATATTTTTACTATAAAGATTATATTAATACTTTTCTTAAAAGAGCTTAATATTTAATAGGTTTCTCTTAAAAAATATATATACTTTTAGGTATACTTATTATATATTATGTTTTTATACCCTCTATAAGATTTAGACTTTTTCTATTATAGCTAACTACGTATAATATTTCTTACCTAACCTATTATTACCTTAGAATTACTTAATATATACGACGCTCTAGCTATAGAACCTTAATAAGACCTACTAAGAATATTAGAATAGCTAGATATAGCGACGCCTTACTAAATAAATATTAGTATTACTAGTACCTTGTACTAAGCCTACTTTAAATCTTAAAATAGCTAACTAGGGTAATATTCTATTTAAGAAATATCGTAATCTACAACGTATACTACTTAGCTAGGCCTATATTTAGAATACTAAAGTATACTAGTATTCTATTTATAAATACTAGTATCTATAACGCTTCTTGTTTAACTATACCTTAGATATAAAATACCTAGATATAACAACATTCTATATAAAAAACCTTGTAATAAGTAATATCTTTTACTTAGCTAGAATATAGGCTTAGAATACCTAGGTGTATAGGCGTTCTATATTAGTAATATTAGCGTCTTTAGCCCTTTTCGCTTAGTCTAGCCTCTATTAGAGAATACCTATATATAGCTATATTTTATATAAGAAACCTTAGAATTAATAATATCTTTTACCTAGTTAGACTATAGGCTTAGAACGCTATAATATAAGAAGTAGATATTCTATTTAGGTAGCTATATATAGAGTACCTAGATATACTAATATTTTATAGAAGAAATGTTATAGCTAATAACGTCTTTTATTTACTCTACTTAAGTAGGCCTATAATTATTACGCGCGTAGAGTATTCTATCTACGTAACCTTAATACTACTAAGCTCTTTTATTATACTTAGTAGTAAATATAATAGTATAAGTATCTTAGTGTAGTATCTATAATCTATAGAAGTAGATATAATAATAGTAGTAGCGTATTTTATAAGAAAGCTCGAACCTATTAAGCTTTTCTATATTTACTCTTATAGATATTAGCTAGTATATTATAGGAGAAGTATATATAATAGTTAATATTACAAATATAATATATTATTTATATTAATATAGTTAGCTAGTATTACGCTATAAGCTATAGTAGGCTGTAGCTATATAAAGCGTAAGTAAGGGTAAAGGCCCTTAGGTAATATATACTATTCTACTCCTGTATTTAACGTTGTTAAATACTTAGTTACTTTTTTAGGTTTATTTAGCGTAGTAGAGTAGAGCTACTATATAATATAGTATTTAACAACAACTACGCTGCGTGTAGAGTAGGTTAGGCTAAGTGCGTTAGTTTAACCCCGCTAATAGCTAGTTAGCCTAGCTAGCTAGTAGAGACTAGGCTAAGATAAGGCGCCTCTAAGCTACTAAGGATATGCGCTAGAACTATCGTAAGCTGCTAGAAGGTCTAGTATTACTACCTATTGTAGTCTAGCGCCTAAAGACATACACTATAAGGAAAGAGGATATTATTACACTATAAGCTATAGTAAGCTATAGCTACGCAAAGCGTAAGTAAGGGTAAGGGCCTTTAGGTAATATATACTATTCTACTCCTATATTTAACGTTATTAAATACTTAGTTACCTTTTTAGGTTTATTTAGCGTAGTAGAGTAGAGCTACTATATAATAGCTAGAGTTTACTTTTTTTTTCTTTTCTATTTACTTCTCTACTCCTTATACTTTTACGTAATATACTCTAGGTTTAGCTCTATTTTATAATAATTATTAGTATTTATTATAATATATATTAATATATATAAGATAATCTTATAAAGAAAGTATTAAGTTAAGGCTTCTAAGTTATTAAATATTTGTAGCTAAGACTCTTGCTACTCCTAAAGATTAAATAACTAATATAGTAAATTTTAATAGAATATATAATAGATATAGGTTGTTATAATAGTAATAAGAGAATAATAGATAGAACTAATTAGCTTTACGATAATTAGCTTAGACCTATATAACCCTAAAGAACACAAACTTAATTAGGAGGCTACGCACAATTAGGACACCTAGGTTAATCTATAATCTATAGACCCTTAGCACTAGTAGGTTATAGATTAAAGTAATCTACAATCTATTAATCTTAGCAACTATAGATTATAGATTAGGACGAGTATATAGTTAACAATATACGTATTATTAGGATAGTATTAGCAATCTAATCCTTTAACTACAGAACGCTAATATAAGATAGTTGTAAAACATCTTCTATTATTTATAGTTATTATAGATTATTATATAAGTTTTTACTATTAACTCTTAATCTACTAACTCCTAATATAAGTACCTATAGTTAATAATAGGAGGCCTATTATACTTTACTAATTTAGTTATTAAGAGAGCAAAGCGTAAGTAGCGCACAGTCTAGCTAATATAATAGTAGAAAGTTTAACTAAGAAGAGAGCTA
This sequence comes from Ophiosphaerella korrae, assembly GCA_028456385.1. Taxonomy (NCBI): domain Eukaryota; kingdom Fungi; phylum Ascomycota; class Dothideomycetes; order Pleosporales; family Phaeosphaeriaceae; genus Ophiosphaerella; species Ophiosphaerella korrae. The sequence continues at coordinate 10,509 of JALNQF010000707.1, read as the reverse complement.
AGGCACTTATAAGTAGCTATAAATTAGACAATACTATATAGAAACAAATTAAGGATTACTTAAACAACTTAATCTTAGAAAAGGAAGATATAAAAATAATAATTGACGCACTAGAAACCTAGAACAAAGAACTCTAAGAACACGCTAAGTAGAATAAGGCCTAGATTAAAGCTATTATAGAAAGACAAAACTAAATAGAATTAATTACGTAACGCCTAGAAATAAGTGCAACGAAGAAACTACCTAAGATACCTGTCCTTAAGAAATTTAACAGAATAAGGGAGAAACTAAGACTCTTTATAGCTTTAGCATAACTCTAGAAAGATATATAAGTACTATACTTTAATATAGAAGAAGAGAAGGTAATATATATTAGATTGTACCTCGAAGAAGACGTAATAAGATAGTATAAACCTTACTAGATAGACTATACAATATATTCTCTAATAACCTAGAAGGATAAAATAAGAGCTATCTTTAGAAGTTACAAATACTTTACTAAACAAATAAGAGTAGTATTTAGAGATATAGACATTACCTAATAAGTAGAAGAAAAGCTCGAAAGACTTATATAATAGAAGAGTATACCTAAGTATATATTATAGTTTAAACAATTGTTATAGAATATAGAGTAGAACAAATCTATATTAATATTACGATTTAAACAAAGATTAAACGAAAAAATTCGATACAAAATAATATATATAGAGAAACCTAGGACACTAGAAGCCCTAAAACAATAGGTAATCTAAATTAATAATAACTTTCGAGAATAGAAAAAGAATAGGTATAGTAGCTAAAATAGGAATTAGGATATTAGAGACCCTATAATCTTTAACGCAAATAAGGACAAAAAGAAAAAGAAGAATAAAGACTTTACGTGCTTTAACTATAGTAAAAAGGGCTACTACGCAAAAGACTGCTAATTATAGAAAAAGAAAGATATAGTATATTATAAATATAGGAAACTAAGATACTTTATAAATAGTTGTAGAAGTAAAGACTACAAGAAAGATAAAGAAACTTAGTTAAAAACAATAGAGAAAAAGAAGGAAGCACTATAAGCACAGGTTAAACCTTAGGAGAAGGTAGCTAAGAGTAAAGAAATACAATATATAATACTCTACTAGACCTTTTATTACAAAGACGACTACTATATATATCTTTCTAATAAATAGGGAGTAAGATACTTTCTATAATAGAGAAATAGAGTAGTAGTAATAAAAGAAAGAACTAAAGTATAGCTAGAAGAAATAGTATATATAATAGACCTACTAATAGAAAACTTAGAAGGAGAAGAGCCCTAGACCTTATTAATCTAGGCTAAAGGACTAGTACTAGATAAAGAGACTACTATAGCTTCTTTTAAAAGACTGTAAGAAAGTAAAAAATAAGAAAGTATAAGAGGTATAGAGTATACCTAGCTAGATATACATAGCTATAATAGCTATATAATAATAGATATAGAGGAACAAAATAAATAATAGAAGTTTATTTAGAAATACTTACTAGTTATAAGTATAAAGGAAGCGTATAAAGACTAGAAAGAATATAATCCTAAAGAAATAAAGTTTATACTATTTTAAGAATAGATAAAATAGTATATAGTTGTAGTAAGAAGGATACTTATAGAAAAAGAATAGTAGCACCTTGTAAGAAAAACGCGATAGATTAACAAAGCCTATACACTAAGAGTACTAGTAGTATACTATGTTCTAATAATAGATACACCTAGAAAAGACAAATACTAGGAAGGGGACAACAAGATAACAGATCTAAAACATCTAGTACACTTTAAAGTATTATAGATATTATATCTAGATAAGAATTATATTATCTATAGAAACCCTAAAGTAAATAATAATATATAGCTTATAAAAAGAAGAGGCTATAATTATAAGAGAGTATTTCTAGTAGAAAATATCTAAGGATAGGAAGTAATACCTAAAGAAAGATACTTAGTAATAAGGCCTAGACTAAAATTATCTAAAAAATACGTCCTAGGAGGACTATAGTATAAATACAAGTACAATAAATATCTAAAATACAAAGAATATAAACTTAAAGTAGAGCTATAGCTCTAGTAAGATAGATAATTTACGAAAATACCTAAGTAAGAAAAGCTAGAAGGTATAAGAGGCTTATATATTATAAAGATAAGTACTTATTAAGGAAAGAAAGTATAATTAATAATTAATAGTAGAGCAACGAGAAACTTTATATTAAGGAAGTTTGTAGAAATATAAGGAATATAATACATAATAAAGAAATACCCTTAATAACTAAGTATAATTAAAGGGAAACTATTTTAAGAACTTATAAGGTTCGAGACAGTTCTCTCTACGCTTAAACTAAAAGAGATAACGATTAAAAATATAGTTATAGATATAACAACAATTAATAATAAACAAGATATAATATTAGGTATACTATAGTTATAGATAACTAACCTATATATTAATTAGAGAATAGGAGAAATTAACTACTATAGAATAGATATATTAAGGGCTAATATAAACACTTATAAAGGAGAATTCCTAGAAGAATATAAGAAATAGGAAAAACAGCTTATAGAACCTAAAGATTATCTTCTAGAATATTAGCTATAGGATTTAGCGATAGAACTAGAAGAAGAAAAAAACGTAAGATAGAGCCTAGTCTACTAAAAAACAAAAGAAGAGTTAAAAATTAAACAAGTATTTATTAAAAACGTACTAAAGAAAGGATAGATACGAGAATCTAAGTCCTTAGTAGTATATAGACTTATTTTTGTAGATAAGAAAAGGATAAGTAATAAGAGACTTTACGTAGATTTTAGGAAAACTAACGTAATTATAAATAAAAACTAATACCTCTTACTACAAATTAATAAAATACAAGATAAGCTATAAAAAGTAAAGATCTTTACAAAACTAGATATCTAGAACGCCTATTACTAAATTAGAATTAAAAAAGGCGATAAATAGAAAATAGTATTTAGAACGCAATATAGACTATATAAATACTTAGTTATACTATTTAGTCTAATAAACGCGCTAGTAGCCTTTTAAGAAAGAATTAATATAGTACTAAAAGAGTACCTAGACGAGTTTATATTTGCATACCTAGACAATATCCTTATATTCTTAGAAAAAAAAGAAGAATATGTATAGTACGTATATAAAGTATTAGAGAAACTAGTAGAAAGTAAACTATTTCTTAAAATAAGAAAATGCAAATTCTATATAAAGGAAATAGACTTCCTAGGGTTTATTATAGAACTAGGAAAAATTAAGATTAATCTAGAAAAGATTAAATCGATTAATAAATAGCTAATACTAAAGAACCTAAAAAAGGTATAATAATTCTATAGACTAGTAAACTTTTACAAAAAGTTAATAGTAAGATAGTCTAAAGATATAGAACTAATAATAAGACTTATAAAGAAAGATATACTATTTAAGTAGATAGAAGAATATAAGGAAGTATTTAATAAGATTAAAAAGAAGTTTATAGAAAACCTAGTTATTAGAATATATAATCTAGACCTACTAGTAATAGTAAAAATAGATACATCTAACTTAGTCTATAGAATAGTACTAGTACAGGAAGATTTAAAGACTAAAAAGGAACACTTAGTTAAATACTTCTCTAAAAAAAAATAAAGCTACTAGAGCTTAATTACCTAATTTACAATAAAGAAATACTAGCAATCTATAAAGTATTTAAATAATAGAGAGTATACCTATAAGGAGTAAAATATTAAATAAAGGTTTATATAGACTATAGAAATCTTATAGGATTTATAATAAATAAAGAACTATTATAATAATATACAAGATAGTAGGAATTCCTATTAATATTTAATATAGAAATTATATACACAAAAGGAAAAAACAACTAATTTATAGATACTCTTAGTAGAAGACTAGATTTATAAGAAGAAGTAAATACAACTAGTATAGTTCTAGTTAAGAACGAAGAAGGATATTTAGTCCTAAATACGCTAAAAATAGCTACAACACTTAAAAGAACGAGCAGTAAGCTAGATAAATAGATTTAGAGATTAACGTAAGAAGTATCTAAAGAAATAGAGAAACTAGAAATCTAAGAAAGACTAGTATAAGCCTATAGAAGAATATATATCCTAAAGAAGATTTAAAGAGAATTTATACGACAATTCTATAAATTATAAGTATATAGTTACTAAGGTATTAAGAAAATATTAGATAGACTACTATAAGATTACTATATCTTAAAAGTAAGATAACTAGTAATAGAAATACTACAAGATTGTATAAAATACTAAAGGAACAAGTATAATAGATACGTACTATATAGAATACTATAACTAGTAGAAGTACTAGAATAACTATAAGGAGTTATTACAATAGACTTTATTACGAAATTACCTAAGTCTAAAAACCTAATATTAAGAGTCGAGTATAATAGAATCTTAATAATAGTAGATAAACTTATAAAGTACTTATACTTTAGACTATATAAAGAGAAAAGTAAGATAGAGGTTACTATATATTAAGTTTTAGGAACTATAATTAGCTAATATAGACTACTAGATAAGATTATTATAGATAGAGATGTACGATTTATATTAAAACTATAGGGAACAATAACTACGTAATTAGGAATTAAACACGTAATATCTATAGTATATTATCTATAGATAGATAGATAGTTAGAACAAATAAATTAGATAGTAGAATAATACTTAAGATACTACCTTAACTATAATTAGAACAACTAGGTATAGTTACTACCTATAGTATAGTTAGTATACAATAGCGCAAAGAATATAGTAATAGAAGTATTTCCTTTTTTTATAAACTATAGATTTAACTCTAGCGTATATAGAATACTAAGATTAGAAATATCTTAGTTTCTAAGAGGAGAAAACTTCGCTAATAGACTTAAAGATATATATAATTAACTAAGATAGGACGTAGAATTCCTATATAATTAGATAGTAAAATACTACAACAAGAAATATAAAAAGAGACCCTAATTTAAAGAGAGAAAAAAAGTATAGTTAGTATAAAAAAATATTAAGAGTAAAAGACCTAGTTTAAAACTAGACTACGTTAAGATAAGACTATATAAAATTAAGAAAGAAATTACGCTAGTTATATTTAAGCTAAAGCTACTAAATAAGATAAAGATACACCTAACCTTCTATATAGTACTACTTAAGACAGTACTATAAGACGTAGAACTACTAGTATATAAAGTAGATACGTATAGAGAATAAGAAGAATAGGAAGTTAAAGAAATCCTAGTATAATAGTTCTATAATAGAAGGAACTACTACCTAGTAAAATAGATAGGTATAGACAAGAAAGGAAAACTATAGGAAAATATATAGGAACTAGAAGACAACCTTAACTACTTTAAGAAACTAGAGGAGTTCTAAAGTTAAAACCCCCTAGAATACCTAGTAGCAAACTAAGAAAACTAATATTACTACTATTAGATAGAGAGGTAATAGGAATACCTAATATAGGACCTACTATAGTAGTATTAAACGCCTTATTTAAGTCTAGCTTAGCTTCTAGAGCTACTAACTACTTAGCTAATTTCTTATTATTTAACGCCTTTATCTTATAAAGACAAGAGAGATAAGCTTAATTCTCTACTAGCTTACTCTACGCAAGCTCCTAGATCTACTTATACTTAGCTTTAGCTTCTATAATTTAAAATAGTAATTTCTCTTAAGTCTAGTTAATAGCTCTCCCTATTATTATTAAGTTTAGATATAAGAATAAGTATAATAAACGTACACTTAGAAAGAGAGATACTAGACACGTTATAAGAACTATATATATTTGTACGAATATATACTTTATAAGCCCTACTATTATTTATAGAAATAATATAAGGAAAAGACTTAGGATTTAACTTAGGAGAAGTATAATAGAAATAAGGAAACATCTTAATACTATTACGTAACACGCAATTAGTAAGGAAGTAGTAATAATATATAGATAAAACAACTATAGAGAGTAATAAAGAACTATAAATTAATAAAGAAAGTAGATTAATAACTTTAGCTCTAGGATAGATAAACAAGGACTTACTTAGAAGAAGAGATAGTATTACGATAGTAATAAGAGAATAATAGATAGAACTAATTAGCCTTATAATAATTAGCTTAGACCTATATAACTCTAAAGAACACGAACTTAATTAAGAGGCTACGTACAATTAGGATACCTAGGTTAATCTATAATCTATAGACCCTTAGCACTAGTAGATTATAGATTAAAGTAATCTATAATCTATTAATCTTAGTAACTATAGATTATAGATTAAGACGAGTATATAGTTAACAATATGCGTATTATTAGGATAGTATTAGTAATCTAATCCTTTAACTGTAGAACGCTAATACAAGATAGTTATAAAATATCTTCTATTGTTTATAGTTATTATAGATTATTATACGAGCTTTTACTATTAACTCTTAATCTACTAACTTCTAATATAAGTACTTATAGTTAATAATAGGAGGCCTATTATATAAGTATTTATAATATATAGTATTAGTATTAAATAAGCTAAAGAGTATCTTGTAGAATTATAGTAAGAAGATCTTATATTTACCTAGATATTTAGGCCTAAAGTAATTAATTAACTCCTTAGTATATTTACGCTTAGCGTACTTAATATTAGGGTCTTATGTAGTATATAAGTAAACTCCTAGTTAGAATAAACTTTTTAATATACGTACTAGATTTCTAATATAGAAGCTTATAAGATAAGTTATACTTAAAGTTTATATATATTTTATTAGCTTATATTATATAGGTAGCTATAAAGGAGTACTTCTTACTTTCTAGTCTTATCTAGAGTATTCTTCCTAGTTATAATTACTTGTAAATACTAACGTAAATATATAGTATACTTATTAATAACTACGTAGAGGGATAATACTTTATAAGCTACCTAATAACTATAGTACTATAGTAACGTATTACTATTACTCTAGAAAGACGCGCTATATAGTATTAGCTTTATAGATTTATATACTTTTCTTTATAGAAAACTATATACTAAAGTTTCTCTTCTATTATATCTATTTTTTCTAGCCTCTTCTACTATTTTACCTACTATCTAGCCTAGCGCTTATTTATAGTTATAGCTAGAGTATTATTTATATTAAATAGCTTTAGTAGTAATAAGGTCTTTAGTAAGCTAAGTAGGTAATTATAGTTTATAGTCTATTACTAGTTTATTAGTTTAATATATATATATAATAGCTTAATAATAATAAACTAAGTTCTTATTAACTTTGTAATTATTAACGCCTATAGTTACGCTAAGTAGGCTAGGTATAGTTTACTAACTTAAGAGTAACGTAGGCTAGTATAATTCTAGTACCTTGTCTAGTATATATAATAGTAAGCTAGATAGCTTACTATTATAATAGTCTATATATCTAGAGTTCTTATATTTATTTATTATTAGAGGCGAGAAATCTCTTTAGAGTGCGCTATTATCTATAGATAGTAACTTAATATTGTATATATTTTAACGTCTACTAATTAAATCCTTAGTAGTATTAAGACTCTACGTCTATTTCTTTATAAACTTACTACTTATACCTTACGTATATATAGCTTTCTTAGTATACCTAAGCTTTTTATTTACTTATACTACCTTTACTATATCTATATAATAGTACTTAACGTATACGACGTTACTAAAGTAGTATATAGGTAAATTTAAAGTAATAGTATAAAGGTGTAGTATATAGGTATATAAAGGGCTAGAGTATATATATAAGTTACTAGACGGGCTAGCGTAATAGCTACTATAGTAATATTTATCTACCTCTATAATATATTATAACTAATACGTTTATTTCTACTAGATATAATAAGTACTTATTAAAAATATCTATATTATACTTTAATTATAGCTATATATCCTACTATATACTATATACTTTATACTAACTATAGTATATAAGTTTAAGTAATCCTCTTATAATATAAATTACTTGTTATTTACGCTAATAAAGTACTATATTATAGTTATTAAGTTAAACTCTTTACTCTAACTACTATAATTATAGATCTTTATAATATCTTATTATAGTACTAGTAGAAAATACTATATACTACTTTTATAGAATAAGTACTCTCTATATAAATACTAGGGCTCCTCGATTTTATTAAGGTTAAAGTAGAAATCTTTTAAAAAGGACGTATAACTTTATAAATAATTAGGTTAGAATTCTATATATAGAGGTATATTATACTATTAGCTTATCTATATCTTTAATCTAATTTGTTAATAAAAATAGGTAAAAGAGATATCTTTCTTTTAAACTTAATACTTCTAACTACGTAAGTAATAGTAATAGTATATTAAGATATAGACTCTCTAGGTTAAAGAAGAGATAAAATAGTTTAACCTCTATAATATAAGTTAATATAGCTAGATATATTAATATATACTAGTAAATATACTCTTAGTTTACTTTATCTTCTAGAAGGGAAGTATAAGTGTTACAATACTAAGTAGTAGGTAAGCTGTTGTATTGCACGTAATTAGGCTAGGTAATATAGCGTAGTAAAATACGTAACTATTTAGTAGTAAATACTCTAGAGTAAACGCTCTAGAGTAAACACTCTAGAATAAGCGCTCTAGAGTAAATACTCTAGAGTAAGCGCTTAGGAATAAACGCTAGATAGTAGTATATAGGGACGTTAATAGACCTTTATAGACTATTATATTTAATCTTTTCTTTACCTCTTATCCTAATAGAGTATTATAACTAATACTTTAATTAGATTCTTATCTACCTATTAATACTTATATACCTTGTAATACTCTAATAAGAGCTAACTATTAATTAAGTTAAGTAACTAACTTGTTTATTAACCTCGCCTGTCTTATAGAAGCTTACTTGCCCTCGTTACTCTTACTTAGTTCTAAGGACTTAATATATTAAACACTCTTAAGATAAGCGATACGTTAATAAATATAGATAACTAGCGTGCAGGAGTAACCTATACTACTACTTCTAATGTTACTAAGCTAGACCTCTACTATAGAGAATAAAATAAGCTTAAGCTATAAATCTTATAACTTAATCTTTTCTTTAAAGTAGACTAAGTTTAAGATAAAAATAGAGCTATACTTATATTATCCTATATAAAGAGTAAGGTAGAGAAATAAGTTATACTATATCTTAAGAAATACCTTAATAATAATAATAATAATAACTACAACAAGATATTTAAAGAATAGATTAAGTTTAAAGACAAAGTATAATAAGCCTTTCTACTAGTAAATAAGATAGTAGTAGTAGAGCGCGTAATATAGTAGCTATAATAATACAAGGTAGTAGTAGACTATACTAACAAATTCTAAAGCTACGCAATATAAATAGAATAGAATAACAAGTTATTAATAAAGATATTTAAATAAGAACTTAAAAGTAATATTTAAGGTAAGCTAATGCGCAGTATAGCTATAATTAAGACGTTAGAGAACCTAATAGAGGAAGTAATTTAAGTTAATAACTATATATATAAATATATAGTAGAAGCTAAGAATAGTAGAGTACTACGTATAGATAATAAAAAGTATAAACCTAAGTACAAGTACTAATATTAGAATAACTAAGTTTAGGGTAGCTATAGATACTTTAGGCTAGACGAAATATACGTTAATAACGTAAACCTAAGAAAACAAGAATACTATTACTATAAGAACTCTAAAGGAGTAGAAAGCTAAAAATACTATAAGTATAGTAAAATAGGGCACCTAGCAAAGAACTACTAAGTAAAGAATAAGATTATATAATAAATTAATATACAGTAAGGTGATACAAAAAAAAAGCCTAAAAAAAAGTTATAGTTTTTAACTAGTAATAACCCTACGAATATAAGAGCTAAAAATATAAGCAAATATAAACCCTAAAGAAAATATTAGGGTCTATATTTTAGTTTACTACGATTTTTCATTACTAAGCGGATACGAGCTAGGATTTAAACTATTTCAAGGACTTTTTTTTAAGCTAACTTTAAAGCTTAATACTTTTTTATTTTTAGTATCTTTTTGTATTATTTTTTAATATAAGTTAGATATATATAGTTAAATTAATATAGTAGAGTTATACTTAATTCTAATTATTTAAAGAGTAGATATTAAGTAAAAGATATAAAACTAAACTTTTAGTAAAAACTTATATTTATAAGCTATAACCTATTAGTATTAATACTTAGTAGAATAATATTTAGCTAGTATATAGTCCTACTAACGTTTTTTTCTTTATTATATAGATTTTTCTATAGATTCTTATAATATAAGTGCTTCTTTTTCTTTTTTTACTATATTAAAGGATTCTACTACTATATAAGTAGTTTATATAGGAAAATTTCTTTTATATCTTTTAATTAGTTTATTTTTATATAAATTCTATACGTTTTAAATAGGATTTAGACCTAGACTATAGGCTAGATATAGAAAGAGTTTTATACTATTTCTCTTAAACTAATTAAT
>JALNQF010000706.1:0-16311 GCA_028456385.1 Ophiosphaerella korrae | reverse complement strand
AAATCCTTTATTTAGCTAAGACTACTTAGTAAACTTAATTTCTAACCTAATATAATTCTTTAACAAGTACTAAGTACTTTCTTAGCTAATAGCTCTATAATAGACTTAGCTACTCCTAACTAACTTATTATAGAAGAATTTAACCTAGATATAGACTTTACCCCCTTTAACTAAAGTAGCCCCCTAAGGTATAGACTAGTTACTAAGGTCCTTTTAATAACTAGACTGTATTAAATAACTTAATTAATAACGCCTAACTAAACATTAGCTAAGTATTATTACCCTAGCCTATACCTAAGCTTAAGATCCTAGAAGAGCTAAAAGATAACCTACTATTAAACGCTATAATTAATAAAGACCTACTACTAAGAATAGTCTTTATATCTTAGAATAAACTTAAAAAATTACTTACTAAGTTTACTAAGCTCTAACTCTTGTTTTATACTCTACTACTAACTTTATACTAAGGAATTAAAGATAATAAACTTAGTAATTACTTATCTCTTAGAGAATTTACCCTAGCTAGAATAGTATTATACCTAGTAGTTGTAAACACCTAGATATAAGATATAATTAATATAGTAAATAAATAAAACTAGAGGCTTATAGCTAGAGTAAGTAAATTAGATAAATAACTCTCCTAATAAGATAACTAATTAGCTTAACTCTAAGAACGCCTAGCGTAATTACTACTAGACTATAACTATATTATAGAGTAATATAATACTTTAGGCTAAAGAGCTACTTAGTATAAAGCTTTATAAGAAGAAGCTATAGTAAAATATAACTACTTACGTAAAGTAGTAATCTACTAAGAAGACCTAATAGCTAAATAAACTAAGCTAAAAACTTTTAACTTTAATATACTAGTGTAAAAAGATATAAAACTACTCTATACTAGGATTTTACTATAAAGCTAGTAACCTAGCTTCTTTAAAAGAGAGTTTAAATCCTAAGTACTAGTAGTAAGCTACTATATCTTTAATAGAGAAGAGTTTACCCTAACTTTCTTTTTAACTAGTATCTAAGAGCTAGCCTTTAATTTTTACTAGTATAAAGAATAAAAAGACTACTCTATAAAACTCTTATAATTTTTAAGTATAAGACGCTACGTAGACGTTATATCCTTTATCTAGTCTATATATAATTACTTTATTACTAATAGAAAAAAATATATTAGCTTATAAACTTAAGCTAACGTTATTATACGCTACTATATAGGATTAGCTTACCTATACCTTACTATCCTAAATAGTATTACTTACTTATACTAAGAAGAATTTATATATTTCTTTATACTTTTTTACTAATTTAGTAATATAGACGTAGTAGGATTAGGAGAAGTACGTTATAAAACCTTAGAAATAGCTAAATTTAGACTAGATTAACTAATCTACAAAACTACCTAGTTAGTATAAGCTAAATTCCTCTCTAAATTTAATAATATTAGCTTTAAACTATAATAGAACTTATAGCTATATAATATCTACTTTTAAAAAAAGCTATAACCTTAGCTTAAAGAGGCTACTAGTACTACCCCTAGTATCTATAATAGCCTTACTAATTTTTAAAAGATAATCTTAATATTAGAAAATAAAGTAAATAATTATAACCTAGATATAAGCCCTAAGTAAACCTAGCTTTGTACTCTAGCGCCTATAAGAGCTAAACTAAGAGTATAGATATAAAACTTTAAAGAAGAACTAGCTATAACTCTATAAGAACTAAAATACTATTAACTATAACTAGAAGGCGTATTTAGAGGAATATACCTAACTAGTAAAAAGACTACTATAATTAAAACTAAGAACTTTAAAATAATTTTATGCTAAGGCTATAAAAAGATAAGTATTAGGAAGCTAGACTATACTACTTACAAATAAATAAAAGCTACTAGATCTAAGATATCTACTAACGCTATAAACTACTATATAGCTACCTATATAGTAATAGACTCTAAAATAGATATAGAAATAGAGGACTAATTCTTTAAATATAACCCCTAACTAGATATAGAGCTAGAACTAGAGCCTAACTTAGACTAGGATTTAGAAAACAACGTTCCCTAGGCCTAAAGCCTTAACCTAGAGATTATATAAACTAGAAGAGCGTAATTAACTACTAAAGTATAACTCCTAGTATAGCTATATCCTATATACTTGCCTATAGAATATAGATAGTCTAGTATAAGAAACTACTAACTAATCTAATAGAAGCTAAGCTAAACTAATTCTTATTTACTAGCTTCTTAGGTAAAGACCCTATAGTACCTTATATAGCTAGAACTCTAGCTAATAATAGAGCTAATATAAACTTTATTTAATAAAAATTTACTTAGAAGACTATAAAATTACAAACTATTTAGCTACTTTAACTTATTATCTATAAAGGATATAATAGTTCTCTATCTAAGTTTATTATATATTAGGTTAAGTTCTACTTACAAGTAAGCACGTATATTAAATAGACCTCTACCTATATTATTAAAAACGTAAGCTAATTTAACTTTATTCTAGGATTTTTATAGCGTAAAGCCTATACTATTAAACTTAACTACTACTATAGAACGTTATTATTTCTTAATACTTACTACTAATAGTACTACTAGATAACTAACGAAATCCCCTTAGTAGTATACTATAGCGCGCCTAGATATTACTCTACTATAGCCTTAAAGAAGCTAGCGCTTAAACTATTATCTACCCTTATAGGGCCTCTAAGTAGGTACTCTAATAGGTGTAAATAGAACTTATTAATAGATATTTAAACTATTAGTTATTATGTAATTAAGGCCTTTACTAGAAGAAGTAGATATACGCTTATAGTACTTACTTTAGATAGAATACTACTACTAGTATACTACTATAAGGTAGCTAAAGAAGTAGATTACGCGTAATTTTATAAACTACTACTTATAGTAGAGCTTAAGGATATTCTATCTATAGAACTACTCTAACTATATTAAGACCTAATACCTTGTTTTAATAAGAAAGCTACTAAAGAACTTTTTTCTTATAAGCTATATAACCTAGAAATTACCTTTAAACCTAGCGTAAAAATCCTAGACGCTAAACCTTACCCTTTTACTAGAAAACAAGACAAAGTAATCTAGAAATATATCTAAGAAATAGAAGGTAAGGGCTTTATTAGTAAATATAGCTCCTTAGCTAAAAATAACCTACTAATTATAGCTAAACTAGATAGTAGCTTATAAGTCTACGTAAACTACTACAAGCTAAATAAATCTACTATTAAAGACTAGTACCTTATTCTATTCTTTAGGGAAATACTAGCTTACCTAAATAAGGTAAAGATATTCTCTAAATTTAACGTAATATACGCCTTTTACTACTTACGTATTACCTTAAATTTAGAATAGCTAACTACTTTTATTACCTACTTTAGTATATATACTTATAAGGTAGTACCTTTTAGCCTTACTAATATACTAGCTACCTTCTAGCGCGCTATTAACTTAGCCTTACTAGAATATTTAGACGACTTCTATACTATATATATAGATAACGTCCTAATATACTTTAATAACAAAATAGACTATATCTAGTACGTTTATAAAGTACTTATATAACTAAAAGAGTAAGGCTTCTACATAGACTCTAAAAAATCTAGCCTCTATACTACCTTAGTTAAGTTTTTAGGTATAATTATTTCTAATAAAGAAATTACAATAAATCTCTCTAAAGTTAAAGCTATCTAGGAGTAAGAAATACTAAAGACTACTAAAGAAGTCCTAGCCTTTCTAGGCTATACTAGATTTTTCTAGCGCTTTATTAAGGATTACTTAAGCCTTGCCTTACTACTTACTAAGTTAATTAAGTCTAAGGTTATTACTAAACCTACTAAAGGAGATAGGCTACTCTTTTAAAAAACCTAGTATAAGCCTTTTATAATTACCTAAGAATATATAGATACTTTTAATAAACTAAAAGCTACTTTCTAGCTAGGTATAGTCTTACTTTACTTTAACTCCTTAAAACTAATCTATATCTAAACTAATACCTCTAGGTAGGCCTTAGGTAGAGTAATAAGCTAACTAAACTAAGATAGAATCTAATAGCTAGTTAGCTTCTTCTTAAAAAAATATACCCTAGTAGAATATAATTATAATATCTACAACCTAGAACTTATAGCTATAATCTAAGTATTTAAAGAATAGGAACTAGAGCTTATAGGTAGTCTATATATAATCTACGTTATAATAGACTACTATAATTTAGAAACTTTTATAATAACTAAAAAGCTTAATTACTACTAGGCTTACTAGTTATTATTCTTATCCTAATTTAATTTCTATATTAAATACGCACCTAGTAATATAAACAAAGTTATAGACGCCCTAAGCTACTAACTATAAGATTACCCTATAGATAATTCTAATCTATAAGTATTAGGAGCTAACTAAATTATTTTAAGCCCTTAAGTCTTAGCCTTAGGCGTAAAACCTACGCTAAATATAGTAATTTACGCTCTAAGCTTCGTAGACCTATAAAAGCTAGATAAATTTACGCTAGAATAAGCTACTATAGTATACACCTACTTTTACTATATTGTAGGAATAAAACCTATATTAGTAAACCTACTAGAGGATTTTCTATTACTCTATAATAGAAAACTAGACCTAGAACTCTTACTATATATTATTAACCTACGCCTAATAAAAGAATTACTAGATATAGTATACTTAGAAGACTACGTAGCCTAAGCTATATTTACTACTATAGATAGTAGATAATAAAAACTATTAAAAGCCTTCTATAAAGTAAGATACTACTTCTTATATACTAATATTAGCTCTACTAGATTAGAGAAAGAAAAGCGCTTCTAGGTTAATAAAACGCGTCTATATATCTCTTTAAACGCCTATCTACGCTACTAAATCTTTAATTTATACTATAACTATTAGTTAGTAGGCTATAAAGAACTTTATAGTACGCTATATCTAATATATAAGTACTATTATTAGCCTAAGATACTCTAAGCTATTAAGCAATTTTATAATATATACTTAATCTACTACTATATAAAGAACCTATAAGATAGTAAACTTAGTTACCTCTAACTTATACTAATTCCTTACGTACCCTAGACTAATATCTTAGTAGACTATATCTAAGCCTTACTAACTAGTAAAAATAGTAGCTAGATTTATAAATATATCTTAGTAATTTACTACTACCTTATAAAAAGATACTATTTCTTCTCCTATAAGTTTCTAAAACTAGAGGAAGCTACCTAATATTTTATATCTATTTTTAAACTTTATAGAGTCCTAATAAATATTATATCTAATAGAGAGATAACCTTTATTAGCTAATTTTAGCGCTATATATATAAACGCCTCTATATTATATAAAAGCTCTTAACTACGTACTACCTAGAAACTAATAGCTAAACTAAGCGAGTAAATTAAGCCCTAGAGATCTTTCTAAGGTAATATGTTAACTACGCGTAAGATAACTAGGTAGCCTAGCTATACGTAGCTAAGTTCTAAGTAAATAACACTATTAATATATCTATTAAGATAACTCTATTTCTTGTAAATCTAGGGTATTACCCCTATAGTAGTATATACCCTAGTAAAAACAATAAAGATTAACTAAACCTAGCCTAACGTAACTAACGTATATAAGCTAACGAGCTACTTAACGCCTATAGTAACTTAGTAGCCTACTTTAAGGAAAAAATACTCTAGGTATAATAAAAGTAAGTAGCCTAAGCTAATACCTTTTACTAAAGTAGACTAGTATATAAAGTTAGTAACTAAGCTTATATTAGTATAGCTAATTAGAGAACTACTTAGCTAACTCTAAAATTAGACTACTAATAAGTAGGCCTATACTCTATTAAGAGAGTTATCTATAATAGTAGAGTATATAAGCTAGTACTACTCTAAGAGATACTAAGTAAAGGCGTATTCTTAGTCTTCTCTCTAAAACTCTTACGCCCTAAGGATTAGAAGCCCTTACTAGATTAAGACCTACTATAGCTAATCTCTATTATTATTACTAATAAAGAAACTAGTAGCGTATATAAAGAATACCTAGTAGAAGCTATCTTAGACGTACGCTTTAAAGAGCGTAAAAAATACGTAGAATAGTACTACCTAGTCTACTAGACTAGCTATAATAAACCTATATAGGAGCTAGTAGAAGAATTTATAAAATATAAAGCTACCTTTAACTTTTACTAGAACTACCTAGAGAAAGCTAAACTACTAACTCTACGTATACTAAAAAAATAGAGCTCTAATAAAGACGTAACCTATTAGAGTATTTTAACTTACTAATAGGTATAAAAAAGCCTCTTCTAAGGCGTAATTACTACTTTTAGCCTTTACTAGAACTACTTAGATAAGCCTAAAACTATTAATAGGCGTAAAAAAGCCCCTTTATAAAGCGCAATTACTACTTTTAACTTTTACTAGAACTACCTAGAGAAGCCTAAAATACTAACTATATACTTAAAATAGAGCCTAATAAAGACGCAACCTAGTAGGGTACCCTAGCTATTAGTAGGCGCAAAAAAGGCTCTCTAAAGTGTAATTAGAAAACTTTACTACTAGCTAAAGATAAATTATAGCGTAAAAAAATAGTAGGAATAGTTTACTTTAGCTAGTAAGCGTAAGACTCTTTTTAGGTTAAGGCCTACCCCTACTACTATAGCTACAACTACTACGCTCCCTTATAACTAGTTACGTGTAGGTCTAGTTTACTATTATAGAATTTACAACTAGCTACTAAATTCCTAGCTAGAGCTACTTTACGCTACCTACTCCCTAATACTCGCAAATATTAGACTTACTAAGTCCCCTATATTAATAAACCTACTTATCGTAAAGCCTATATCTATAGTAAGTACCTATATAGAGATCTAGCGCTATTAAGTTACTTAGTAGTATTAACTTTACTTTCCCTTATACTATATACAAATACTTTTAGGTTTAATTTTATTAGCGTAGAGTAGAAGTAGTAGAAAAAAGTTTATAGTTAATACGTTTTATATATAGAAGTTGTGCACGTCTTAATTTTATACTAAAATTAGTAAAAACCTTAGCTCTATACTTTATAAATAATAATTTCGACTCTAAAAATAGTTAACCTCTTTAACCCTAGCTACTACTACTACTACCTAATAAGTATTATTAGTTAATTAGAGCCCTTTTTAAGCTCTAGGAATTCGCTCTTTAAAAGGAGGGAGACGTATAAGGGAGTTATCCCTTATATCTCTTATTTTCGCACTAATATTAGTAAGTTTACAACTTACTAACATAGCAAACTTACTAATATTATAAACTTACTAACATGTTAGTAAGTTTACAACTTACTAACATCGCAAACTTACTAACATTGCGAACTTACTAATATATTAGTAAGTTTACAACTTACTAACATTTAACTACCTTTCTACTTTTAGTTAGCGCTTAGTAGGCTACTAGGTATATATACCTAGTACTTACTTAGATAGCTTTATCTACTATTTACTCTTTTTAGTTAATTATTAAAACTACTTTATTAAGTTATCTTGCGTAAAGTCTACCTTACAACTTAACTCTTAATATTAAGTCTTTAGACTTAAGTAGCTTTATAATAAAGTCTATTATAATAACTTTCTATAGTTATTCTAGTATTTCTATTAGTTATAGTATTCTATATAGTCTTATAGTATTTCTATTACTAGTTATCTTACTCTTAGAATATAGTAGTCTTATAGTAGTCTATCTAATATTTTTTTAATTCTTTAGTAACTATATACTAGTAATTTATAGAATTATTATATAAATTCTCTTTAAATTTTCCTTAGAATATATATTCTTTTATAGGCTTATATAAGTCTTTTTTAGATTTCTAGTTTTTCTATTTCTTTAGATACTTTTTACGTTATTTTCTAAAACTATTTATCTAGCTTACTACTTTCTCTTTTAAGTATTATAGCTATTTTAAGTATATTTAAAACTAAGTATCCTTCTTTATTTTATACTAGAACTATACTAGTAGTACTTACTTCTTCTTATAAGTTTAGTCTTCTACTAAGAGTATCTATAAATTAATTATCTTTCCCTTTTATATATATAATTTCTAAGTTAAATATTAATAAGAACTCTTACTATCTTATATAGTATTATAATAGTTCTTTATTTAGTATAAATTCTATAAGATTCTTATAATCTATATAGACCTTTATCTTATATTTTACTCTTTATAAGTATACTCTCTATTACTTAAATACTTTATAGATTACTAGTATTTCTTTATTATAGATTAGGTAATTAAGCTGTACTATCTTTATTTTCTTAGAAAAGTATTTAACTAGGTATTCTTTCTTTATCTTTAGGTCTTCTTATATTAGTACTATTTTATAGACTAAGTTAGATATATCTATTTTTACTATTACTAGTAGGTCTAGGTTATATATTCTAATAACTAGGTTCTCTATAAATTTCTTCTTAATCTTATTAAATACTTTATTATATTCTCTTATCTATTTAAATAGCGTATCTTTCTTTATAAGTCTAGTTATTAGTTCTATATCTTTAGACTATCTTACTATTAACTTTCTATAGAAGTTTACTAACCTATAAAATTATTATACTTCTATTAAGTTCTTTAGTATTAGCTATTTGTTAATTAACTTAATCTTTACTAAGTTAATTTTAATCTTTCCTAGTTCTATAATAAATCTAAAGAAATCTATTTCTTTTATATAGAATTTATATTTCCTTATCTTAAGGAACAGCTTACTTTCTACTAGCTTTTCTAGTACCTTGTGTATATATTATATATATTCTTCTTCTATTTCTAAGAATATAAAGATATCGTCTAGGTATATAAATATAAATACGTCTAAGTACTCTCTTAGTACTGTATTAATTCTTTCTTAAAAGACTACTAGTATATTTATTAGACTAAAAGGTATAACTAGGTACTTATATAGTCTATATTATATTCTAAATACTATTTTCTATTTATTACCTTTCTTAATTCTAATTTAGTAGTAGGCGTTTTAGATATCTAGTTTTATAAAGATTCTTACTTTTTATAGTCTATCTTATATTACGTCTATCTATAGTAAAAGGTATTAGTTCTTATTTATAATTACGTTAGTCTTTTAAAAATCTACGTAAAGCCTTTTATTACTTATTCTCTTTTTATCTATAAATATAAGTCTATATACTACTAAGGACTTAGTTTCTTATATCTATCTTTTCTTTAGTGCGTTTTTAATAAATACTTATTTAATCTTAAATTCTTCTTCTATTTTTCTATAGACTAGGCTCTATTTTACGTCTTTATCTTTCTTTAGGTCTATTACTAAGTCTTATAGCTAATATTCTAGAAGATAATCTTTTAGCTCTATAAGCTATTCTTCCTATTTCTTATATTCTTTAGAGAACTCTCTTTTATAGGTACTTATATTAGCTATTAATATATCTATTCTATAGTATTTAATTTTTTCTATTCTCTAATTAATATATAGGTTAGTTATTTATAACTATAGTATACTTAATATTATATCTTATTCGTTATTAATTGTTATTATATCTATAACTATATTTTTAATTTCTAGTCTTCTTAGCCTTAGTATTAAAGGTACTATCTCGAACTATATAGGTTCCTAGAATAGTTTTCCTTTAATTATACTTAGTTATTAAAGGTATTTCTTTATTATATATCTTATTCCTTATATTTCTATAAACTTCTTTAATATAAAGTTCTTTGTAGCTCTACTATTAATTATTAATTATACTTTCTTTTCTTAGTAAGTACCTATTTTTATAATATATAGGCCTATTACGCTTTCTAGCCTTTTCTACTTAGGTAACTTTATAAATTATCTATTTTTCTAGGGCTATAGCCTTATTTTAAGTTTATATTCTTTATATTTTAGATATTTATTATTTGTATATTTATACTATAGTCCTCCTTAGACGTATTTTTTAGTTAACTTAAGTCTAGGCCTTACTACTACGTATCTATCTTCTAGAATTATTTCTTATCCCTAGATATCTTTTACTAGAATTACTCTTATATAGTTATAGCCTTTTCTTCTTATAAGCTATATATTATTATTCGCTTTAGGGTTCTTATATATAATATAGTTCTTATCTAGGTATAATATCTATAATACTTTAAAGTATACTAGATAGTTTAGGTCTATTATCTTGTTATCCCCTTCTTAGTATTTGTTTTTACTAGGTATATTTATTATTAAAATATAGTATACTACTAGTACTCTTAGTATATAGGCTTTATTAATCTATTACACTTTTCTTATAAAGTATTACTATTCTTTTTATATAAGTATTCTTTTTACTATAACTATATATTACTTTATTTATTCTTAAAATAGTATAAACTTTATTTCTTTAAGATTATATTCTTTCTAGTCTTTATACGCTTCTTCTATACTTATAACTATTAAGTATATTTAAATAAATCTCTATTCTTTATTTTATTTCTTTATATCTATTATTATATAGCTATTATAGCTATATATTATTAGCTAGGCGTATTCTATACTTCTTATACTTACTTATCTCTTACTTTCTTATAGTTCTTTAGAAGTAGCTATAGTAGTTTCTTTATCTAGTGCTAGTCCTTTAGCCTAGATTAATAGTTCTAAGAGTTCTTCTTTTTCTAAGTCTTTTATTAGTAAGTCTATTACGTATACTATTTCTTTTAGCTACGCTTTTATTCTCTCTTTTATTATAGCTACTCTATATTTATATTTTTATAAGAACTATACTACTCTCTACTTACTAGAAAGATATATATAGTAGTTATTATTATAATAAAAAGTCTAGTAAAGTATTATATATTATATTTCCTTACTTTTAGCTACTTTCTCCTAAGGTTTAGCTTATACTTATAGTACTTCTTTCTTCTTTTTAGTTGTTTTTAACTATATTTCTTTCTTTAGGTCCTTATTCTTATAGTTTTTTACAAAGTATCTTAGTTTCTTATATTTATAGTATACTATATCCTTCTTCTTTTATAATTAGTAATCTTTTATATAGTAGCCTAGTTTACTATAATTAAAGTACGTAAAGTCTTTATTCTTCTTTTTTTTCTTATCCTTATTAGTATTAAAGACTATAAGGTCTCCCTTATTATAATTCTAAGTATAACCTCTATACTTATTCTTCTTCTATTCTTAAAGATTATTATTAATTTATATTACCTATTAATTTAAAGCTTCTAGTATTCTTAGTTTCTCTATATATATTATCTTGTATTAGATTTTTAAGTTTAGTCTTTACTTAAATTGTAATATTAAAGCTAACTTATTCTATTCTATATTTTATAATAATTATTTAAATTATAATATATACTTAGGAATACTCTAGTTTTATATAAGCTTTTCTAGCTATTCTTTAGCTTATTAGGTAATATCTATATCCCTAAATACTACTCTTATTTATTTAGTAAAGTATTTATAACTTCTAAAAATAGCTTTAGTTTTATATTTCTAAGTAATTAGAGAGTATATTATATAATCTATCTAGTAAAGTTTATACTATTTTATTATATCTTCTTTAAAGTATAATCTAATATATATTACCTTCTTTTCTTCTATATTAAAGTATAGTACTTATATATCTATCTAGAGTTATACTAATACTATAAAGGGTTTTAGTTTCTTCTTTATTTTATTAAACTTTTTAAGAATAAGTATCTTTAGTAGTTTCTTTATTACGCTTATCTCTAAGTATTATATAATTAGTTCTATCTAATTTTATCTTTTAATAATAGCCTTAATCTAGGCTTTATTTTATTTTATATATTCTTAGAGTTCTTTGTTTTAGGTTTCTAGGGCGTTAATTACTATCTTTATATCTTCTTTTTTAGAGATTAAGTTATTAAGGTAGTTTTTAATATCTCTCTATACTATATTATCTAATTTATAACTACTTATAGGTACCTTATCTCTCTTTTTAGTTAAACTTTCTACTATTATATTAGCTAGACTATACGCTACTTACGCTTTACTTCTTATAATAACTAAATTAGTAAGGTATAATAGGTCTACTATCGTTAACTTCTTAGTAACCCTTAAGTTATTAGTAGATTACAAGGTAATAACAAAAGCTTATATAGTAATTAGTAATAACTATAAATAATAGTTAATTTGTGTATATAATATTAAGTATAAGTATTCTAGGTTAGAAATTAGATTACTAATACTATCCTAATAATAGATATTACTACTAACTATATACTTAGGTCCTTTAGCTAGCTTTATACTTTGTATTTACTAAGATTGTAAATTACAAATTTATTACATACTTAGCTTTATACTTTATATTTACTAAGATTGTAAATTATAAATTTATTACGTATATCTATTATAGTTAGCTTCTTAGTTAAGTTTATTACTTTATAAGTTATACGTACTTTTATTATCTATAGTAAGGCTAATTAGCTCTAATTAGTTTTCTTTTATAATAGCTATAATAGAAATATAGTATATAATACTTTACTAGACTTTTTATTATAAGAATAACTACTATATATATTTTTCTAGTAAGTAAAGAGTTAGATAGTTTATATAGAAGAATAGAGTAGTAGTAATAAAAAATAAATAAAAGTATAGCTAAAAGAAATAGTATATATAATAGGCCTACTATTATAGGTGTAATAGAAGGAATCGAGATAGAACTAATTAGTCCTAACTTAGGTACTAACAAAGTATAAGACAAGTAAGGTAATAATTTTAATTAAGAGACTATATATAACTAGGACACCTAGTGTAATCTATAATCTATAGACTTTTAGCGTTAATAGATTATAGATTAAGACAATCTATAATCTATTAGTCTTAGTAACTATAGATTATAGATTATAATAAGTATATAGTTAGAAGGATATATATTATTAAGATAGTATTAGTAATTTAATCTTTTAACTATAGAACGCTAATACAAAATAGTTATAAAATATCTTCTATTATTTATAGTTATTATAGATTACTCTCTAAGCTTTTACTATTAACTCTTAATCTACTAACTCTTTTAAGATAGGTACCTATAGTTAATAATAGGTAGCCTATTACACTTTACTAATTTAGTTATTACAAGAAGTAAAGCGTAAGTAGTATATAGTCTAGCTAATATAATAGTAAAAAGTTTAACTAAATAATTAGATAAAGCCCTAAGAAGTAGTCCTAAATTAGATAGTACTATATAAAAAACAATTAAAGGTTATTTTAACTAACTAATTAATAACAAAGAAAATATAAAAATAGTAATTAATACCTTAGAAACGTAGAATAAAGAACTACAAGATTATACAAAATAAAATAAGGTATAAATTAAAGCTATTATCTAAGGATAGAACTAAATAGAACTAATTACCTAAAGATTAGAGATAAGTGCGACGAAGAAACTACTAAAGATACCTATACTTAAGAAGTTTAATAGAATAAGAGAGAAACTAAAACTCTTTATTACTTTAGTATAACTCTAGATAGATGTATAAGTACTATACTTTAATATAGAAGAAAAGAAAGTAATATATATTAGACTACACTTTAAAGAAGATATAATAAGATAGTATAAACCTTACTAGATAGATTATATAATATATTCTCTAATAACCTAGAAAGATAAAACTAAAGCTATTTTTAGAAGTTATAAATACTTTACTAAACAAATAAGAGTAGCGTTTAGAAATATAGATATTACCTAATAAGCTAAAGAATAGCTAGAAAAGCTTATATAAAGTTAAAGTATTTCTAAGTATATATTATAGTTTAAATAACTATCCTAAAATATAGAATAGAATAAGTTAGCCCTAATATTACGATTTAAATAAGGACTAAATTCTAAGATCTAATATAAGATAATATATATAGAGAAACTAAGGACACTAAAAGCTCTAAAGTAATAAGTAATATAAATTAATAATAATCTTTAAGAATAAAAGAAGAATAAGTATAGAGGTTATACCTAGAACTATAATAAAGGAGACCTTATAGTCTTTAATACTAACAAAGATAAGAAGAAAAAGAAAAATAAAGACTTTATATACTTTAACTATAGTAAACTAAGCTACTACGTAAAGAACTATAGATTTAAGTTAAAGAAAGATATAGTATACTATAAATATAGGAAACTAGAACATAATATAAAAGACTATAAGAGTAAAGACCTAAAAAAAAAAACTTAGTTAAAGATAACTAAAAAGAAGAAGGAAGCACTATAAGTATAGGCTAAACCTTAAGAAAAAGTAGCTAGGAGTAAAGAAGTATAATATATAATACTCTATTAGACTTTTTATTATAATAATAACTACTATATATACTTTTCTAGTAAGTAGAAAGTAGTATAGTTTCTATAAAAATAAAGATATAAAGTAGCTATAATAAAAGAAAGAATAAAAGCTTAGCTAAAAGAAATAGCCTAAGTAATAAACCTGCTAATAGAAGATTTAGAAAGAGAAGAGCCTCTAGTACTATTAATCTAGGCTAAAGGACTAGTACTAAATAAAGAGACTACTATAACTACTTCTAAAAGACTATAAAGAAGTAAGAAATAAGTTAGTATAAAAGGTATAAAGTATACCTCGCTAATAATATATAGTTATAATAGCTATATAATAATAGATATAAAGGAATTAAATAAAGAATAGAAGTTTATTTAAATATACTTAATAGTTATAGGTATAGAAGAAGCGTATAAAGACTAAAAAGAATACAATCCTAAAGAAATAAAGTTTATACTATTTTAGGAATAGATAAAGTAATATATAGTTATAGTAAGAAGAATACTTATATTAAGAAAATAGTAGTACTTTATAAGAAAGATATAATAGATAAATAAAGCTTAAATACTAAGAGTACTAGTAGTATACTATATCTTAATAATAGATATACTTAGTAAAGACAAGTACTAAGAAGGGGATAATAAAATAATAGATCTAAAATATCTAGTATATTTTAAAGTATTATAGATATTATACCTAGATAAGAATTATATTATATATAGAAACCCTAAAGTAAATAATAATATATAGCCTATAAGGAGAAAAGGCTATAATTATATAAAAGTAATTATAGTAGAAAATATCTAAAAATAAGAAATAATCTTAGAAGATAGATACCTAGTAGTAAGACCTAGATCTAAGTTAACTAAGAAATACGTCTAGGGAGGACTATAGTACAAATATACAAATAATAAATATCTAAAATATAAAGAATATAAACTTAAAGTAGGGCTATAGCCTTAGAATAATAGATAATTTATAAAAATACTAAAGTAAGAAAAGCTAAAAGGTATAAGAAGCTTATATATTATAAAAATAGGTATATACTAAAAAAAAAAAGTACAATTAATAATTAATAGTAGAGCTACAAGAAACTTTATATTAAAGAAGTTTATAGAAATATAAGGAATAAAGTATACTATAAAGAAATACTCTTAATAATTAAGTATAATTAAAAGAAAACTATTCTAGAAACCTATATAGTTTAAGATAGCACCCTTAACACTAAAGTTAAAAAGACTAGAAATTAAGAACATAGTTATAGATATAATAATAATTAATAATAAATAAGATATAATATTAAGTATACTATAGTTATAGATAACTAACCTATATATTAATTAGAAAATAAGAAGAATTAGTTATAGTAAAATAGATATATTAAGAGCTAACATAAGCACTTATAAAGGAAAATTCCCTAAAGAATATAAGAAATAGGAAAAATAGCTTATAGAGCTAAAAGATTACCTTCTAGAATATTAACTATAGGACTTAGTAATAGAACTAGAAAAAAGTAAAAACGCAAGATAGAGCCTAGTCTACTAAAAAATAGAAAAAGAATCTAAAATTAAATAAGCGTTTATCTAAAACGTAATAAAAAAAGGATAGGTAAAAGAATCTAAATCCTTAGTAGTATATAGACTTATATTTATAAACAAAAAAGAGATAAGTAAAAAGAGACCTTAGGTAGATTTTAAGAAAACTAACATAATTATAAATAAGAACTAATACTTACTACTATAAATAAATAAAATACAAGATAGGCTATAAAGAGTAGAGATCTTTATAAAGCTAGATATCTAGAACGCCTACTATTAGATTAGAATTAAAAAAGGTAATAAATAGAAAATAGTATTTAGAACATAGTATAGACTATATAAATACTTAGTTATACTATTTAGTTTAATAAATACGCTAGTAGTATTCTAAGAAAGAATTAATATAGTACTAAAAGAGTACTTAGATATATTTATATTTATATACCTAGATAATATCCTTATATTCTTAGAAATAGAGGAAGAATATATAC
>JALNQF010000705.1:0-16328 GCA_028456385.1 Ophiosphaerella korrae | reverse complement strand
TAAGTTTGCTATGTTAGTAAGTTGCAAACTTACTAATATTAGTACGAAAATAAGAGATATAAGGGATAACTCCCTTATAAGTAGCTAATTTCTTTAATTCTTTAATAAATTCTTAGGTTAGCTATTTATAACTATAGTATCCCTAGTATTATATCTTATTTATTATTAATTATTTTTATTTCTATAACTTAGTTTTTAATTTCTAACTTTTTTAGCTTTAGTATAGAGAGTACTTCTTAAGCTTTATTAAGTTCTTAGAATAGTTCTCTTTTAATTATACTTAGTTATTAAAGATATTTTTTACTATATAACGTTTTCTTTATATTTTCTATAAACTTCTTACTTACAAAGTTCTATATAGCTCTACTATTAATTATAACTTATACTTTCTTTTTTAGAAAGTACTTGTTTTTTATAATATATAAGCTAATTATACCTACTAGCTTTTTTTACTTTAGCTATTTTATAAATCTTCTACTTTACTAAAGCTATTATCTTACTTAGTACTTTATTATCTTTATATTTTAGGTAATTGTCTTACGTATATTTATACTATAGTTTCCTAAGATATATTCTCTAGGTAAGTTCTTCTCTAGTCTTATTACTACGTACTCTTCTTTAGGGTCTTCTTATAAATTCCTATCTTCTAATACCTATAGTTTAAAGTACTTCTATATAGTTATAACTTTCTTTCTTACTAGCTAGGTTGTAATTTTTTCTTTTATTATTTAAGTATAATACTTATACTACTTTATAATATACTAGGTATTCTAGATTTATCTTCTTGTTAACTCCTTTCTTGTACTAGTCTTAACCTAATATTGTTTTTACTAGCATATAGTATACTACTAGTATCTATAGTATATAGGCTTTATTAATCTATTACGTCTGTTTAGTAAAGTTTTACTACTCTCTCTATATTAGTATTCTCTTAACTATAACTATATATTACTTTATTTATTATTAGAATACTATAAATATTATATTTTTAAGATTATGTATTTTTTAGTCTTTATACACTTTCTCTATACTTATAACTAGTAAGTATTTCTAAATAAATTACTATTATATAATAGGTTTATCTATACTTTCTATACTATAGCTATTATAGATTTTTATATCTAGCTAGGTATACTCTATACTTCTTATACTAACTAGTCTCTTATTACTTTATAGTCTTTTAGGAGTATCTTTAGTAGTTTCTTTATTATCTACTAGTCTTTTAGTAGTAATTAGTAGGGTTTAGAGCTTTTTCCTTTTATATCTTCTATTAGTAGGTCCTTTATATATAGTATCTCTTTAAGCTAATCTTAAGTTCTTTCTTTTATTATAGCTACTCTCTATCTCTTATATAGAAACTATCTTACTCTTTACTTACTTAAGAAGTATATATAGTAGTTATTACAAAAATAAAAGGTTTAATTAAGTATTATATACTATAATTCTTTACTTACTACTACTTTTTCCTAAAGTTTAGCCTATACTTTAAGTACTTCTTTCTTTTTCTTAGTTATCTTTTACTAGGCTTTTTTCTTTAAGTCTTTACTTTTATAGTCTTTTATAAAGTATCTTAGTTTCTTATATTTATAATATACTATATCTTTCTTTTTAACTAATAATCTTTTACGTAGTAGCCTTTCTTACTATAGTTAAAGTACGTAAAGTCTTTATTATTCTTTTTATTATCTTTATTAGTATTAAGGATTATAGGGTCTCTACTATTATAGCTACTAATTAGTCTACTATATCTATTTATTCTCTATTCTTAGAAGTTATTATTAACTTATATAGCTTATCTCTTTAGGGCTTCTAGTATCTTTAGTTTCTCTATTCTAATTTACTTGTATTAGATATTTAACTTAAGACTATCTTAAATTATAATATTAGAGATAGCTTATTATATTCTATATTTTGTAATAGTTATTTAAACTCTAAGATATATTCTAGAATACTATTATATTATCTTAGTTTTTAAGTTATTCTTTAGCTTATTAGGTATTATTAGTATCTCTAAACGCTACTCTTATTCTTTATATAAAGTATTTTATAACTTCTAAAGATAGCTATAGTTTTATTCTTTCTTAGTCTTAGTATATATAATCTATAATCTATCTAAAAGGGTTTAAACTATTATAGGGCTTTATCTTTAAAGTGTATTCCTACGTATATAACTTTTTTTTCTTCTACGTTAAAGTATATTACTTATACGTCTATCTAACGTAGTATAGCTACTAAGAAAGGTCTTAATTTACTTCTTATTTTATTTAAATTAAGTTTAAGTAGCTTAGGTAGCTTTTTTATTATACTTAGCTCTAATCTCTAAGTAACTTTTTTCTATCTAGTTCTATCTAGCTATAATAGCTTTAATTTAAGCTTTATTCTACTTAATATATTCTTGTATTTCTTAGTTCTACTATATTAGAGTATTAATTAATACTTATATACTCTCTCTATTAGTAATTAGGTTATTTAAGTTTATCTTAACTACTACTTAGTTAGTGTTGTCTAACTTATAACTACTTAGAGGCGCTCTACCTTTTTCTTAGGTACACTTTCTATTATTATATTAGCTTAGACTATATACTACTTATACTTTACTTCTCTTAGTAACTAGATTAATATAGTTAATAAGGCCTTAAGTTATTAACTACTTAAAGTCCTAAAGAGAAGGTTATAGTAGACTAAGAGTTAATAACTATAGTATATATAGTAATTATATAATAGGCTATAAATAATATAATAATTCCTAATAAGTAATATTAAGTATTATTACTCTTAGTTAGATATTAGATTATTAATACTATCTTAATAATACCTATTACTACTAACTATATACCTTTCTTAATTAATTAATTTATTACTTATATCTAGTCTTAGTAACTATATATTATAGATTACAAATCTATTAATTTATAATTAGTTTTTATCTATATATCCTATAGATCTATAGATTATATTATATATTCTTGTTAGATAAGTTATACAATTAGATACTTAATGCGCGATTAGATAAGCGATTACATGTGCGATCGCTAAGCTACTAACTCTGCTGTAGCTAAAAGGATTGCAGCCTTAACCTTTACGAACAAAGGAATTAAATAAAGAATCTTACATACAAGGAGATAGACTACGTTAGTATAACTAATATAATAAAGAAACTAGCACCTTAATAGAAGAGGTATTAAGAATCTAGCTTACTACTATCTTAAGAGACCTAGCTAAGACTACTGTATCGCAGATACATATATAGAGCGCACAGCTAGAGATAGATAGTAGAAGAAAAAAATTCTACTTAGTTTATACCTAGTGCCTTTAAGTTATAAGTAATTAATCTAAAAAGGGCTTTTCTAAAAGCCTTAGTATCCCTCTCTAATAAAGCCCTTATATAGCTATTACAAAAAAGCCTTTTTATTAAACTACTATAACTTCTTTTAAATCTAACAATTCTAATTATAAGTTATCTCTTAATTAAAGTTAATACTCTACTTATCTTATACTTTGTTAGTACTTAAAGAAGAGCTTATTAGCTCTATCTCGATTTCTTTTATTACTTCTATAATATAAAGTAGTAATATACTCTATAGGTTTACTATATATATAGGTTTACTACGTACTTTTACTAAGCCTTTACTAAAACTACTATGTTTTAGTATAAAATAGCCTACTTTAGCCCTATATAGTCTAAAGTAAGCTATAATATTATTTTAAGTCTACTTCTACTATATATTTACAAGTATATATATTATACCTAGTCTTTTTGTATACTATATAGCGTCGTTAAGATAGTTTACTTACTTTAGCGCCTACTACCTTCTTTAACTTCTTCTTATTACTACGCGCGCTATACTCCTTAAGAGTATCTAAGCGCACCCTATCTTTAATTATTAAGGTCCCTTCTACTTAAACCTACTTTCTTTTATATAACTTTTATCGCGTTATAGCTTTATTTACTACTTTAAGCTTAGCTATCTCTTGTTACGCTAATACTAGCTTATACGCTATAATTACTACCCCTTTTAAGACCTTCTTAAAGGCCTCTACTATAGATATTAGCAAGCTATCTAGATACTTCTAAATCCTTGCCTTTACAAGCGTTGATTACAACCCTAATTTAAAGGTGTTACTTAGTGTTTAAGACTACTAGGGCTATTTATTAGGTAAAAGTAGTAAAGAGGTACGTAGCTTAATATTAAGTGTTAATATAACCTATTCTAGCTTAAATAGGGCTAATTTAGCGCCTTAAAAAATTCCTTAGATATTCTTAGATATACTTACTACTTTATAGGCGCGCTTAAAGCTTAGTAAGAACTTAAATTTTATAATATAGCTAATCTAGCTATATATAAGTAATTTAACTTAGCGTCTATACACCTTCTTTAAAGAAGTAAAACAGCCTATATTAAGTAGCTATAAAAGGTATAATACGTATAGAGGTATATAAAGAGTAACAATCTTGTTATCTACGTAGTATTTCTTAAATTCTACTAAGCTATAGCTCTTATAGCTATCTAGAATAAGTAGACGTACTATTCTAATAGTACGCGACTTTATATAAGTATTAAAGTACTTTAACTACGTAAGGCTAAGCTTATTAGTTGTCTAGCTATTATTAGAGACTCTAATAACCTAGTCCTAGAGTAGATTACTATCTTTATACTAGCTTAAGAGGTAGTAATACACCTTAAGGATAAAGAAGTATAAGGGAGTTATCTCTTATATCTCTTATTTTCGTACTAATATTAGTAAGTTTATAACTTACTAATATTACAAACTTACTAATATTACAAAACTTACTAATATATTAGTAAGTTTATAACTTACTAACATCGTAAACTTACTAATATTACGAACTTACTAATATTTAACTACCTTTCTACTTTTAGTTAGCGCTTAGTAAGCTACTAGGTATATATACCTAGTACTTACTTAGATAGCTTTATCTACTATTTACTCTTTTTAGTTAATTATTAAAACTACTTTATTAAGTTATTTTACGTAAAGTCTACTTTATATAATAGTAGATCTCTATAAATATTTTACTTCTATAGGCCTCTCTATAACCTAGAACTACGCTAGTAGCCTTTTTACTTATACTAGAGTTACTATAAGATAGCTAATTATAGCTAACTCTTAATTAAGCCTAGCTAGCTAAAAAGAACTACACTACTAGGAATTAGATCTTACCTTAGCTATAGCGCGCTAAGTAGCCTCTTAAGTTTACTATATTATAGTTCTAGTTAAAGTTTCTAGCGCTCCCTTTTTACTAGTACTAGTACTAACGTTCTAGAAAGAAATATATACTAAAGAAAAGTAGTTTAACTACTTTATAAGTTATAAAGCTTTAGCTTACACTTACTACGTATACCTAGGTAAGGGCGTACTTATACTAGGTATTAAACCTAGGTAGTAGTACTAGGGAAAGATAAGACCCCTAAACCTACGTAAATTACTAGCGCTTAATTTACAAGAACTAAGTAATAAAGTACCTTAGACTTTACTAAAACCTTTACTAGCTAACGCTAAAGATCTAAATCTCTATAAACTAATAGCTAAATATACTAATATAGTATATAACTACTACAACTTAGCTTGTTATACTATAACTTAGTTATATAAAAAATCTTCTATCTCCTTAAAAGCTAGCTTTTTAAACTATAATAATACTAGCTTATAACTTCTTTATTACTTAAACTAAGTATACTTATAAGATAAAGATACACTATAAATAGTAAACTATAGATCTAGTAAAGAACTAAGAGAACGCTCTAAGGCTACTATACTATAAAAAATCTATAAAATACGTACTAAAACTAGGTCTCTAGAAAAATAGACCTAGGGACTTACTATACTAACTACTCTAACAAAAAAAGCGCTAAGTAACTTCTAATAATATTTTAAGACCTCCTTATAGAAAGATAAAAAAAAATAGGTAATAGACCCTAAATCCTTTATTTAGCTAAGATTACCTAGTAAACTTAATTTCTAACTTAATATAATTCCCTAATAAGTACTAGGTACTTTCTTAGCTAATAGCTCTATAATAGACTTAGCTACTTCTAACTAACTTATTATAGAAGAATTTAACTTAGATATAGACTCTACCCCCTTTAACTAAGGTAGCCCCCTAAGGTATAGACTAGTTACTAAGGTCTCTTTTAATAACTAGACTATATTAAATAACTTAATTAATAACGCCTAACTAAACGTTAGCTAAGTATTATTACTCTAGCCTACACCTAAGCTTAAGATCCTAGAAGAGCTAAGAGATAACCTACTATTAAACGCTATAATTAATAACGACTTACTACTAAGAATAGTCTTTATATCTTAAAATAAACTTAAGAAATTACTTACTAAGTTTACTAAGCTCTAACCCTTATTTTGTACCTTACTACTAACTTTATACTAGAGAATTAAAGATAATAAACCTAGTAATTATCTATCTCTTAGAGAATTTACCTTAGCTAGAATAGTATTATACCTAGTAGTCGCGAATACCTAGATATAAGATATAATTAACGTAGTAAATAAATAAAACTAGAGGCTTATAGCTAGAGTAAGTAAATTAGATAAATAACTCTTTTAATAAGATAACTAATTAGCTTAACTCTAAGAATACCTAGCGTAATTACTACTAGACTATAACTATATTATAAAGTAATATAATACTTTAAGCTAAAGAGCTACTTAGTATAAAGCTTTATAAGAAGAAGCTATAGTAAAATATAACTACTTACGCAAAGTAGTAATCTACTAAGAAAACTTAATAGCTAAATAAACTAAGCTAGAAACTTTTAACTTTAATATACTAGTATAGAAAGATATAGAACTACTCTATACTAAGATCTTACTATAAAGCTAGTAACCTAGCTTCTTTAAAAGAGAGTTTAAACCCTAAGTACTAGTAGTAGACTACTATATCTTTAATAAAGAAGAGTTTACTCTAACTTCTTTCTTAACTAGTATCTAAGAGCTAGCCTTTAATTTTTACTAGTATAAAGAATAAGAAGACTACTCTATAAAACTCTTATAATTTTTAGGTATAAGATACTACGTAGATATTATACCCTTTATCTAGTCTATATATAATTACTTTATTACTAATAGAAAAAAATATATTAGCTTGTAAACTTAAGCTAACGTTATTATACGCTACTATATAAGATTAGCTTACTTATACCTTACTATCCTAAATAGTATTACCTACTTATACTAAGAAGAATTTATATATTTCTTTATACTTTTTTACTAATTTAGTAATATAAACGTAGTAGGATTAGGAGAAGTACGTTATAAAACCCTAGAAATAGCTAAATTTAGACTAGATTAACTAATCTACAAAACCGCCTAGTTAGTATAGGCTAAATTCCTCTCTAAATTTAATAATATTAGCCTTAAACTATAATAGAACCTATAGCTATACAATATCTACCTTTAAAAAAAGCTACAACCCTAGCTTAAAGAAGCTACTAGTACTACCCTTAGTATCTATAATAGCCCCGCTAATTTTTAAAAGATAATCTTAATATTAGAAAATAAAGTAAATAATTATAACCTAGATATAAGCCCTAAGTAAACCTAGCTTTATACTCTAGCGCCTATAAGAGCTAAACTAAGAGCGTAGATATAAAACTTTAAAGAAGAACTAGCTATAACTTTATAAGAACTAAAATACTATTAACTATAACTAGAAAGTATATTTAGAAGAATATACCTAACTAGTAAAAAGGCTACTATAATTAAAACTAAGAACCTTAAAATAATTTTATACTAGGGCTATAGAAAAATAAGTATTAAGAAGCTAGACTATACTACTTATAAATAAACAAAAGCTACTAGATCTAAAATACTTACTAACGCTATAAACTACTATATAGCTACCTATATAGTAATAGACTCTAAAATAGATATAGAAATAGAGGACTAATTCTTTAAATATAACCCCTAACTAGATATAGAGCTAGAACTAGAGCCTAACTTAGACTAGGATTTAGAAAACGACGTTCTCTAGGCCTAAAGCCTTAACCTAAGGATTATACAAACTAAAAGAGCGTAATTAACTACTAAAGTATAACCCTTAGTATAGCTATATCTTATATACTTACCTATAGAATATAAATAGTCTAGTATAAGAAACTACTAACTAATCTAATAAAAGCTAAGCTAAACTAATTCTTATTTACTAGCTTCTTAAGTAAAGACCTTATAGTACTCTATATAGCTAGAACCCTAGCTAATAATAGAGCTAATATAAACTTTATTTAATAAAAATTTACCTAGAAGACTATAAAATTATAAACTATTTAGCTACTTTAACTTATTATCTATAAAGGATATAATAGTTCTTTATCTAAGTCTATTATATATTAGGTCGAGTTCTACTTATAAGTAGGCGTATATATTAAATAGACCTCTACTTATATTATTAAAAATATAGGCTAATTTAACTTTATTTTAAGATTTTTATAGCGTAAAGCCTATACTATTAAACTTAACTACTACTATAGAATATTATTATTTCTTAATACTTACTACTAATAGTACTACTAGATAACTAATAAAATCCCTTTAGTAGTATACTATAGTACGCCTAGATATTACTTTACTATAGCTTTAAAGAAGCTAGCGCTTAAACTATTATCTACTCCTATAGGGCCCCTAAGTAAGTACCCTAATAGGTGTAAATAGAACTTATTAATAGATATTTAAACTATTAGTTATTATATAATTAAGGCCTTTACTAGAAGAAGTAGATATACGCTTATAGTACTTACTTTAGATAGAATACTACTACTAGTATACTACTATAAAGTAGCTAGAGAAGTAGATTACGCGTAATTTTATAAACTACTACTTATAGTAGAGCTTAAAGATATCTTATCTATAGAACTACTCTAACTATATTAAGACTTAATACTTTATTTTAATAAGAAAGCTACTAAGGAACTTCTCTCTTATAAGCTATATAACCTAGAAATTACTTTTAAACCTAGTGTAAAAATCCTAGATACTAAACCTTACTTCTTTACTAGAAAATAAGATAAAGTAATCTAGAAATATATCTAAGAAATAGAAGGTAAAGGCTTTATTAGTAAATACAGCTCTTTAGCTAGAAATAACTTACTAATTATAGCTAAACTAGATAGTAGCTTATAAGTCTACGTAAACTACTATAAGCTAAATAAATCTACTATTAAAGACTAGTACCTTATTTTATTCTTTAGGGAAACACTAGCCTACCTAAATAAGGTAAAGATTTTCTCTAAATTTAACGTAATATACGCCTTTTACTACTTACGTATTACTTTAAATTTAGAATAGCTAACTATATTTATTACCTACTTTAGTATATATACCTATAAAGTAGTACCTTTTAGCTTTACTAATATACTAGCTACTTTCTAGTACGCTATTAACTTAGCCCTACTAGGATATTTAGACAACTTCTATACTATATATATAGACAACGTCTTAATATACTCTAATAATAAAATAGACTATATCTAGCATATTTATAAAGTACTTATATAACTAAAAGAGTAAGGCTTTTATATAGACTTTAAAAAATCTAGCCTTTATACTACTTTAGTTAAGTTTTTAGGTATAATTATCTCTAATAAAGGAATTACAATAGATCCCTCTAAAGTTAAAGCTATCTAGGAGTAGGAAATACTAAAGACTACTAAAGAAGTCCTAGCCTTTCTAAGCTATACTAGATTTCTCTAGCGCTTTATTAAGGATTACTTAAGCCTCGCCTTACTACTTACTAAGTTAATTAAGTCTAAGGTTATTACTAAACTTACTAAAAGAGATAGGCTACCCCTTTAAAAGACTTAGTACAAGCCCTTTATAATTACCTAAGAATATATAGATACTTTTAATAAACTAAAAGCTACTTTCTAGCTAGGTATAGTTTTACTTTACTTTAACTCCTTAAAACTAATCTATATCTAAACTAACGCTTCTAGGTAGGCTTTAGGTAGAGTAATAAGCTAACTAAACTAAGATAGAATCTAATAGCTAGTTAGCTTCTTCTTAAAAAAACACACCCTAGTAGAATATAATTACAATATCTACGACCTAGAGCTTATAGCTATAATCTAAGTATTTAAAGAATAGGAACTAGAGCTTATAGGTAGTCTATATATAATCTACGTTATAATAAACTACTATAATTTAGAAACCTTTATAATAACTAAAAAGCTTAATTACTACTAGGCCTACTAGTTATTATTCCTATCTTAATTTAATTTCTATATTAAATACGCACTTAGTAATATAAATAAGGTTGTAGACGCCTTAAGCTATTAACTATAGGATTACTCTATAGATAATTCTAATCTACAAGTATTAGGAGCTAACTAAATTATCCTAAGCCCCTAAGTCCTAGCCTTAG
Organism: Ophiosphaerella korrae; assembly: GCA_028456385.1. Classification (NCBI taxonomy): domain Eukaryota; kingdom Fungi; phylum Ascomycota; class Dothideomycetes; order Pleosporales; family Phaeosphaeriaceae; genus Ophiosphaerella; species Ophiosphaerella korrae. The sequence goes on along the minus strand of JALNQF010000705.1, from coordinate 5,932 downwards.
GCGTAAAACCTACGCTAAATATAGTAATTTATACTTTAAGCCTTATAGACCTATAAAAGCTAGATAGATTTATACTAGAATAAGCTACTATAGTATACGCCTACTTTTGCTATATTATAAGAATAAAACCTAAATTAGTAAACTTACTAGAGGATTTTCTACTACCTTATAATAAAAAACTAGACCTAGAACTCTTACTATATATTGTTAACTTACGCCTAATAGAAGAATTACTAGATATAGTATACTTAGAAGATTATATAGCTTAAGCTATATTTACTACTATAGATAGTAGATAATAAAAACTAATAAAGGCTTTCTATAAAGTAAGATACTACTTCTTACGCGCTAATATTAGCTCTACTAGATTAAAGAAAGAAAAGCACTTTTAGGTTAATAAAACGTGTCTATATATCCCTCTAAATACCTATCTACGCTACTAAATCTTTAATTTATACTATAACTATTAGTTAGTAAGGTATAAAGAACCTTATAGTATACTATATCTAATATATAAGTACTATTATTAGCCTAAGATACTCTAAGCTATTAAGTAATTTTATAATATATACCTAATCTACTACTATATAAAGAACTTATAAGATAGTAAACTTAGTTACTTCTAACCTATACTAATTCCCTACGTACTCTAGACTAATATCTTAGTAGACTATATCTAAGCCTTACTAACTAGTAAAAATAGTAGCTAGATTTATAAATATATCTTAGTAATTTACTACTATCTTATAAAAAGACGCTATTTCTTCTCTTATAAGTCTCTAAAACCTAAGGAAGCTACTTAATATTTTATATCTATTTTTAAGCTTTATAGAGTCCTAATAAATATTATATCTAATAAAGAGATAACTTTTATTAGCTAATTTTAGCGCTATATATATAAACGCCTCTATATTACGTAAAAGCTCTTAACTACGTACTACCTAGAAACTAATAGCTAAACTAAGTAAGTAAATTAAGCCCTAGAGATCTTTCTAAGGTAATATATTAACTACGCGTAAGATAACTAGGTAGCCTAGCTACACGTAGCTAAGTTCTAGGTAAATAATACTATTAATATATCTATTAAGATAACTCTATTTCTTATAGATCTAGGGTATTACTCTTATAGTAGTATATACTCTAGTAAAAATAATAAAGATTAACTAAACCTAGCCTAATATAACTAACGTATATAAGCTAATAAGCTACTTAACACTTATAGTAACCTAGTAGCTTACCTTAAAGAAAAAATACTCTAGGTATAACAAGAGTAAGTAGCTTAAGCTAATACTTTTTGCTAAAGTAGACTAGTATATAAAGTTAGTAACTAAGCCTATATTAGTATAGCTAATTAGAGAACTACTTAGCTAACCCTAAAATTAGACTACTAATAGGTAAGCCTATACCCTATTAAGAGAGTTATCTATAATAGTAGAGTATATAAGCTAGTACTACTCTAAGAAATACTAAGTAAAGGCGTATTCCTAGTCTTCTCTCTAAAACTCTTACGCCCTAGAGATTAGAAGCTCTTACTAGACTAAGACCTACTATAGCTAATCTCTATTATTATTACTAATAAAGAAACTAGTAACGTATATAAAGAATACCTAGTAGAAGCTATCTTAGACGTACGCTTTAAAGAGTGTAAAAAATACGTAAAATAGTACTACTTAGTCTACTAGACTAGCTATAATAAACCTATATAGGAGCTAGTAGAAAAATTTATAAAATATAAAGCTACTTTTAACTTTTACTAGAACTACTTAGAGAAAGCTAAACTACTAACTCTACGTATACCTAAAAAATAGATCCTTAATAAAGACGTAACTTATTAGAGTATCTTAACTTACTAATAGGTACAAAAAAAGCCCCCTCTAAGGCGTAATTACTACTTTTAACCTTTACTAGAACTACCTAGAGAAGCTTAAAATACTAACTATATACCTAAAATAGAGCTTAATAAAGACGTAATCTAGTAGAGTACTCTAGCTATTAGTAGGCGTAAAAAAGGCCCTCTAAGGCATAATTAGAAAACTTTACTACTAGCTAAAGCTAAATTATAGTGTAAAAATAGTAGGAATAGTTTACTTTAGCTAGCCTTACTACTATAGCTACGACTACTACGCTCTCTTATAACTAGTTACGCGTAAGTCTAGTTTACTATTATAGAATTTACAACTAGCTACTAAATTCCTAGCTAGGGCTACTCTACGCTACCTACCCTCTAATACTTGTAAATATTAAGCTTACTAGGTCTTTTATATTAATAAACCTACTTATCGTAAAGCCTATATCTATAGTAAGTACTTATATAGAGATCTAGCGCTATTAAGTTACTTAGTAGTATTAACTTTACCTTCTCTTATACTATATATAAATACTTTTAGGTTTAATTTTATTAGCGTAGAGTAGAAGTAGTAGAAAAAGGTTTATAGTTAACACGTTTTATATATAGAAGTTATATAGGTCTTAATTTTATACTAAAATTAGTAAAAACCTTAGCTCTATACTTTATAAATAATGATTTCGACTCTAAAAATAGTTAACCTCCTTAACCTTAGCTACTACTACTACTACCTAATAGGTATTATTAGTTAATTAGAGCCCTTTTTAAGCTCTAAGAATTTACTCTTTAAAAGGAGAGAGATATATAAAAGAGTTATCTCTTATATCTCTTATTTTTACACTAATATTAGTAAGTTTATAACTTACTAATATTATAAACTTACTAATATTATAAAACTTACTAATATGTTAGTAAGTTTACAACTTACTAACATCGCAAACTTACTAATATTGCGAACTTACTAATATTTAACTACCTTTCTACTTTTAGTTAGTACTTAGTAAGCTACTAGGTATATATACCTAGTACTTACTTAGATAGCTTTATCTACTATTTACTCTTTTTAGTTAATTATTAAAACTACCTTATTAAGTTATCTTACGTAAAGTCTACCTTACAAGAAATAACTTATTTAAATATTTTTTAACTTATAATACTCTAAATACTTATACTAACTACTTAACTAAGAAATAATTAATAGTAAGTACTACTTAGTACTATACCTAAAGAAATAAAAGTATAAAACTTAGTTAAGAAAATAGTATAACTTAAGCTTAATAAATTAGTATTTAATAAAAACCTCTAAGTACTATAGTAAACTCTATAAATAGTAAAGCTAATAAGTAATTAGATTATATAACTTAAAGCCTAAAGATAATTTAAAGTATATATAAATAAACTTTAGTTTTACTTTACTAGTAATTAAAAACTAATTATTACTTAGAGTATAATAAATACTTATTAACTACTAACTTATAATATAAATTATTAGTAAAACTAGCTATAAAAGAGTCTAAAGTAAAGCTATAATTAAAGTAACTAGAATAGTTAATAAAACTTCTAAAGATAAAACTAGTAGTATAACTAAAAGAAAATTAAATAATATAAATAAAATCTAAAATATAACCTTAACTATTAAGTATATAATAAAGCTAGCTATAGTACTTATAACTACTTAGAGCTTTAAACCTTAGTTAATAATAGCTAGTACTACTTTAATAATAGAAATATCTTTTACTAAAAATTTATAGAAAGTTTAAAAAAATAAATTAGAAGCTTTAGTAATTAAAAATAATTAAATATATTAAAATTAGAAATTAAGTAAAAATAAATTAAATAAAATATAAACTCTTTAGTAGTTAAAGTAAGAAAGTATAAAGAGTAGTAAAAGCTAGTTAAAAATAATACTATATTTATTTAACTAATTTTAGATTATACTAGAGTACTATTAAAAATAAACTATATAAAGTACTAAAGCTTTTAAAATAGTTTAACTAATAACTACTTAGAAGAAGAATTAGATAATAAAGTAAGATTTAATATAGTATCTACTACTATTATTAGTAAAAAAAAAAACTAAAACACTAATTAGACTATATAATAGAGTATAAAAGTTTATAAGATAATTTCTAGAATAATTTAAAAAAAAAATAGCTTAAAATACTTTTATTACCTCTAAAGTTATAAAAACTAAAATAATAAATACTATTAAACTAAAAGAAAATTAGTATAACTAAAAAAACTAACTAACTTAATAGATATCTAAATAAGTAAAGTATAAAAACTTAAAAGATTATTAAAACTTATAAAAATAAAGTAACTATAAAATACTTTTATAAGTACTAGCTAATAGAGAAAATTAAAAGAAATCTTTAATAAGTAATCTAGTAAATATTTTAAACTTAAGTCTAGCTACTTATTTAAACCTTTATTAAAAATAACTTTTTTTAGTAAGTTATATAATAAAAAAATAAAATAAGTTAAAATTAATAATTTTAAATAAAAAGATTGTAATAAAAAACTATATTTATATAAGGGGTCTAGGGTAGAGAGCTATTAAGATACGCTTAGCGCTGTTAACAAGCTCTACTAGGCTAAGTAACTAGCGCGTGCTAGCTCTATCGGCTAGTATATTCTACTACATACAACTTAGTATAACTCTAAGTAAGTTCGAAGAACTTTAAACAATAATAACTAGTATATATATTATATACTACTACAATAGCTTAACTAGCTATTAGCCCCTTTTTGTTAGGATTAGCTTAGTAGTATACTATCCTTATAATTTAGTAGAAAAAAAACTAAAAATAAAAGTAGAAGTATAAACTATAATACTTAATACTATACCTAATTATATTATAGTTTAAGTAACTAAAGAATAAGTTACTAAGTACTACTAACTTAGTATAAAATACTAAAAAGACTCTAAAATTATATAAATAAAATATATAATTTAAGAAAATAAAAAACTTAAGTAAAAACTTTTTAAAAGTTAAAATATAAAGAAACTAATAGTAATTTATATAGAATAAAATAAAGCTATAAAAGTAAAATACTTTTCTAGAGATTACTTTAAAGTACTAGTTAAAATAAATATAACTTATTTTCTTACTTTATTTAATTTAAAAGTAGTATTAAATACTATAAAAAGAGAAATAGCTAAAAAAGCTTAACTACTTATTATATTAATACTAAAAAATATAAAAAGTATAAAAAAGTTATCTTATATATCTTTTATTTTTATACTAATATTTAACTACTTTTTTACTTTTAGTTAGTACTTAGTACTTACTTAAATAGCTATATCTACTATTTACTCTTTTTAGTTAATTATTAAAACTACTTTATTAAGTTATTTTATATAAAGTCTACTTTATACTAATAAATAACTATAAGATTTATAAGTATTATCTAAAAAGTACTAATAATAATTAAAAATATAAATATTAAAATAAACTTTTTTATATTAGAAACTTATATAAACCTAATTATACTTAATAATTTATTTTTAACTAATACTTAGGTATAACTAGATTATATATTAAATAAGTTAATATACTATAAAATATTTAGTAAATATAAATAAAATAGTATATAGTTTATATATATATATAAAGTAATTAGATTAATACTTTAAGACTATATATAAAACTACTAGTAAGAAATATTAAAAGAGTACTATAACTAGTATTATACTCTTACTAAAAGAAGGTATAAAGCTAGAATAAGTAAAGTTAACTTAACTAAAGTAATATTAGTAATAGATAAATAAATAAAAAATTAGAAATTAATAAAGTTTATAATAGAATAGCTTTAAAAAAAAAAAAAAAAAGCTAATACTATCTAATAGTATATAGTTTTACTAGCTAAAAGTAAAAACTATAAAAAAAGTAGAAAATAGGTGTATAATTATTAAAAATAAGAAAAAGATATAAATTTTACTAGATTAATTAATAGAACTCTTACTAAAATAACTTAGAATAAGTATTATAGATATATTTACTAATATTATAAGGTAGACTTTACGTAAGATAACTTAATAAGGTAGTTTTAATAATTAACTAAAAAGAGTAAATAGTAGATAAA
>JALNQF010000704.1:0-16331 GCA_028456385.1 Ophiosphaerella korrae | reverse complement strand
AATAATAATAATAATAATAATAATAATAATAATAATAATAATAATAATAATAATAATAATAATAATAATAATAATAAAGAAAAAGAAGAAAAAGAAGAAAAAGAAAAAGTAGAAGAAGAAGAAGTAGTAGAAAAAGAAGTAGTAAAAGTATAATAAGGTTACCTGTTATTAACTATAGGAGACCTTATTTAGTATTAGTAGATTAATAGTTAATAATAAAAGCTCGTATTTTAATCTAGTAATAAACTAAAACAATAAGATAATTCTTATAATATTAAGTATTATTACTCTTAGTTAAAGATTAGATTACTAATACTATTCTATAATATATATTACTACTAACTATATACCTATACTAATCTATTTATATAACCTTATAGATTACCTTAATCTATTATATATATTTATAGATTACTTTATATTATATATCTAGGTTATAGTTAGCTTCCTAATTAAAGTTATTACTTTACTTATCTTATACTTTGTTAGTACTTAAGTTAAGACTAATTAGTTCTATCTTAATTTCTCTTATTATACCTATAATACTATCTCTTCTTTTAGATAGTTCTTTATTTTCCTATCTTAGAGTTAAGGTTATTAATCTAGTTTCTTTATTAATATTAAGTTCTTTATCTTCTATCTCTATACCTACTAAGTCTACCTTTTATTATCTTTAATTAGTAGACTATATATTACGCTATAGTATTATTGTTATAAGTATAACAAGAGAAATTAAGATAGAACTAATTAGTCCTAACTTAAGTACTAACGAAGTATAGGATAAGTAGAGTAATAACTAGGATTAGGTAATAGACTATAACCTAAATACGTAAGATATAAAGTAATCTATAAATATATATAATAGATTAGAGTAATCTATAAAGTTATATAAATAGATTAGTAAAAGTATATAGTTAGTAAAGAGCGTATTATTAAGATAGTATTAGTAATTTAATTACTAACCTTAAACACTAATACTTAATATTATATATATAAATTAACTATTATTCTTAGTTACTTATATAATTACTATACAAGCTTTTATTATTAACTTTTAATCTACTAATACCTATTAGTAGCTACTTATAGTTAATAATAAGTAACTACTATTATACCTTACTAATTTAGTTATTAGAAGAAGTAAAGTATAAGTAGCGTATAGTCTAAGCTAATATAATAGTAGAAAGCTTAACTAAGAAAAGAAGTAAAGTACCTCTAAGTAGTTACAAGTTAGATAGAACTAACTAGGTAGTAGTTAAGATATCCCTAAATATCCTAATTACTAAGAAAGGAGATATATAACTAATAATTAATACCTTAGAAACGTAGAATAACAAACTATATAATTATATTAACTAAAATAAAGCTTAGATTAAAGCTATTATAAAAAGATAAAATATAATAGAATAAATTACTTAGAGACTAGAGATAAGTATAATAAAGAAACTACTAAAGATACTTATACTTAAAAAATTTAATAGAATAAGAGAAAAATTAAGACCCTTTATAGTATTAGTATAACTCTAGATTAATATATAAGTACTATAATTTAATACTAAAAAAAAGAAGGTAATATATATTAGAATATACCTTAAAGAAAATATAATAAGATAGTTTAAACCTTACTAAATAGACTATATAATATATACTCTAGGAATATAGAAAGATAAAATAAAAGCTATCTTTATAAGTTATAAATACTTTATAAAATAAATAAGAGTAGTATTTAGAGATATAGATACTACTTAATAAGCTAAAGAAAAGCTCGAGAAGCTTATACAATATAAGAGTATTCCTAAATATATATTATAGTTTTAATAACTACTATAAAATATAAAATAAAATAAACTCTCTTTAATATTATAATTTAAATAAAGATTAAAGTAAAGAATTTAGTATAAGATAATCTATATAGAAAAGCTAAGAATACTAGAAGCCCTAAAGTAATAGGTAATATAAGTTAATAATATATTCTAAGAATAGAGAGAAAATAAATATAGAGGATAACTTAGAAATTACAATACTAGGGACCCTATAATCCTTAATACTAATAAGAATAAAAAGAAAAAGAAGAAGAATAAAGACTTTATATACTTTAACTATACTAAGAAAGGCTACTACGTAAAAGACTACTAATTAAAGAAAAAAGATATAGTATATTATAAATATAGAAAACTAGAATACTTTATAAAGGATTATAGAAGTAAAGACCTAAAGAAAGAGACTTAGTTAAAGATAACTAAAAATAAGAAGGAAGTACTAAAAGTATAGGCTAAACCTTAAAAGAAAGTTGTAATAGGCCTCCTATTGTTAACTACAAGTACCTGTCTAGGGGGGCTAGTAGATTAAGAGATAATAACAAAAGTTCGTGTTAGGATCTATAATAACTATAAACAATAGAAGATATTTTGCAACTATCTTGTATTAGCGTTCTGTAGTTAAAGGATTAAATTACTAATACTATCTTAATAATACACATTACTACTAACTATATACCTATACTTCTTAGCTAGCTTTATACTTCGTGTTTACTAAGATCGCAAATTACAAATTTATTACGTGTACGAATTTGTGCTTTGTATTTGCTAAGATCGCGAATCGCGAATTTATTACGTATCCCTATTATAGTTAGCTTCCTAGTTAAGTTTATTACCCTATAGGTCGTATATATTGTTATTATCTATAGTAGAGCTAATTAGTTTAAATTAGCTTTCCCTTGTTACTACTATAACACTATTCTCCTCTCTAGGCAGGTTCTTATTTCTCTACCCTAGGCCTAAGGTTATTAGTCTAGTTTCTTTGTTTATCTCTAGTTCTTTATTATTCTCTATATCTTTACGTTCTAATTGCAATAAACTTCTTCTTATTACTTGTGTTACTCGTAACAAGGTTAAAATATTTCCTTACTCCTATTATACTTAACTAAAACTTACGTACCTTGTATCCTTAAAAGATAGTAAACACTATAACGAGTATATTCTAGCTAATATTTAATACAAGTATACGCTGTCTAGCGTTTCTCTTATAGAGTATAAGTGTTTAATTTCTATATAGTCTCTTCTTGCTAAGTTATATAGGGCGAGCTGTTAACTAAGCTTAAGAGATACTATTATTATAGCTTATAGTAGCTAAGGCTAAGCGTAAGCTAACTCTTTATAAGCTAGTAAATCTTTATTCTTACGTTAAGCGTCTTTGTAAGATAAAAGCTTATAATAACGCTAAATTGTCTAAATAGTCTCGTACCTTAGAGGCTGAGATAGACCTTAAAGATATAGTTTAGGCTACTCTAGCTCTTATTGTATTAGACGTTCCTAACGCCTCTCTATCTAGTAGTAGTATCGTTAGTTTTCTCGATTTGCTGCAAGGCGCTCTAGAAGGTTTTAATTTTAGAAGTCCTCTAGTTTCTTAGAGTAGTTAAGGTTGTCTTCTAGTTCCTATATTTTCTCCTATAGTTGTCCTTTCTTGTCTATACCTATCTATTCTACTAAGTAGTAGTTCTTACTATTATAGAACTAGTATTATAAGATTTCTTTAACTTCCTATTCTTCTTATTCTCTATATATATCTACTTTATACACTAGTAGTTTTACGTTCTATAGTACTATCTTAAGTAGCGCTATATAAAAGGTTAGGTGTATCCTTATCTTATTTAGTAGTTTTAGTTTAAATATAACTAGTAAGATTTTCTTCTTAATTTTGTATAGTTCTATCTTAACGTAGTCTAGTTTTAAACTAGGCTGTTTACTTTTAATGTTCTTCTATACTAACTATACTTTTTCTCTCTCTCTAAATTAAGGTCTTCTTTTGTATTTCTTGTCGTAATACTTTACTATCTAATTGTATAGGAATTCTACGTCTTATCTTAGTTAGTTATGTATGTTTTTAAGTCTATTAGCGAAGTTTTCTCCTCTTAGGGACTAAGATATCTAGTTTCTTAGTATCTAGTATATATTAGGTTCAAATCTATAGTTTGCGAAGAAAGGTAATACTCCTATTACTACATTCTTTACGCTGTTGTATACTAACTATACTATAGATAGTAGCTATACCTAGTTATTTTAGTTGTAGTTAAGGTAGTATCTTAGATACTATTCTACTATCTAATTCATTTATTCTAATTATCTGTCTATCTATAGGTAATATGCTATAGACATTACGTACTTAATTCCTAATTACGCTATTATTATTTCCTATAGTTTTAATATAAATCTTATATCTCTATCTATAATAATTTTGTCTAGTAGTCTATATTAACTAATTATAGTTCCTAGAACCTAGTATATAGCAACCTCTATCCTACTTCTCTCTTTATATAGTCTAAAGTATATATACTTTGTAAATTTATCTACTATTATTAGGATTCTATTATATTTAACTCCTAATATTAGGTCTTTAGACTTTAGTAACTTCGTAATAAAGTCTATCGTAATAACTCTCTATAGTTATTCTAGTGCTTCTACTAGTTATAATATTCTATATAGTATGTATCTATTATACTTATTCCTCTAACATTCTATATAGTCTTGTAGTACCTCTATTACTAGTTATCTTACTTTTAGGATATAGTAATCTTGTAGTATCTTATCTAGGGTCTTGTTAATCCCTTAGTATCTATATACTAGTAGTTTGTAAAACTATTATACGAATTCTCTTTAGATTTTCTTTAAGATATACGTTCTTCTATATGCTTGTGCAAGTCCTTTGTAGATTTCTAGTTTCTCTATTTCTTTAGATACTTCTTGTGTTATTTTCTAAATCTATTTGTCTAGCTCGCTACTCTTTCTTTTAAGTATTGTAGCTATTTTAGGTATATTTAGGACTAAATATCCTTCTTTATTTTTAACTAAGACTGTACTAGTAGCGCTTACTTCTTCTTATAAGTCTAGTCTTCTACTAAGGGCGTCTATAAACTAATTATCTTTCCCTTTTATATATATAATTTCTATATTAAATATTAATAGGAATTCCTACTATCTTATATATTATTATAATAGTTCTTTATTTAGTATAAATCTTATAAGATTCCTATAGTCTATATAGACCTTTATTTAATATTTTACTCTTTATAAGTATACTCTCTATTACTTAAATACTTTATAGATTACTAGTATTTCTTTATTATAGATTAGGTAGTTAAGTTCTACTATCTTTATTTTCTTAGAGAAGTATTTAACTAAGTATTCTTTTTTAGTTTCTAGGTCTTCTTGTATTAGTACTATGCCGTAGACTAAATTAGATGCGTCTATTTTTACTATTACTAGTAGGTCTAGGTTATATATTCTAATAACTAGGTTTTCTATAAACTTCTTTTTAATCTTGTTAAATACTTTGTTGTATTCCTTTATCTATTTAAACAGCGTGTCCTTTTTTATAAGTCTTGTTATTAGTTCTATATCTTTAGACTATCCTACTATTAACTTTCTACAAAAGTTAGCTAGCCTATAAAATTATTATACTTCCTTTAGGTTTTTTAGTATTAGCTATTCGTTAATTAATCTAATCTTTTCTAGGTTAATCTTGATTTTTCCTAGTTTAATAATAAATCTAAGGAAATCTATTTCCTTTGTGTAGAATTTGCATTTTCTTATTTTAAGAAATAGTTTATTTTCTACTAATTTCTTTAGTACTTTATATACGTGTTATACGTATTCTTCTTCTATTTCTAAGAATATAAGGATGTCGTCTAAGTATACAAATATAAATATATCTAAGTACTCTCTTAGTACTATGTTAATCCTTTTTTAGAATGCTGCTAGTGCATTTGTTAAGCTAAACAGCATAACTAAGTATTTGTATAGTCTGTACTATATTCTAAACGCTGTTTTCTATTTATCGCCTTCTTTAATTCTAATCTAATAGTAGGCGTTTTAGATATCTAGCTTTGTAAAGATCTTTGCTTTTTATAGTCTATCTTATATTCTATCTATTTGTAGTAGTAGGTATTAGTTCTTATTTATAATTGCGTTAGTTTTTCTAAAATCTACGCAGGGCCTTTTATTATTTATTCCTTTTTTATCTATAAATATAAGTCTATATACTACTAAGGATTTAGATTCTCTTATCTATCCTTTTTTTATTATAGTCTAAATAAACGCTTATTTAATCTTAGATTCTTCTTCTGTTTTTTAGTAGACTAGGCTCTATCCTAAGTTTCTTCCTTCTTCTAGTTCTATCGCTAAGTCCTATAGTCGATATTCTAGAAAGTAGTCTTCTAGCTCTATAAGCTATTCTTCCTATTTCTTGTATTCTTCTAGGAATTCTCCTTTATAGGTACTTATATTAGCTTTTAGTGTATTAGTTTTACTATAACTAATTTTTCCTATTTTCTAATTAATGTATAGGTTAGTTATTTGTAACTATAGCATACCTAATATTATATCTTACTCGTTATTAATTGTTATTATATCTATAACTATATTTTTTATCGTTATCTCTTCTAATTTAAGCGTAGAGGGAACTATCTTAAACCTAATAGGTTCTTAGAATAGTTTTCCTTTAATCGTACTTAGTTGTTAAGGGTATTTCTTTGTTATGTACTTTATTTCTTATATTTCTACAAACTTCTTTAATATAAAGTTCTTTGTAGCTCTACTATTAATTATTAGTTGTACTTTCTTTCCTTAGTATATACCTGTTTTTGTAATATATAGGCCTCTAATACCTTCTAACTATTCTTGTTTAGGCTTTTTTATAAATTATCTATCTTTTTAAGGCTATAGCCCTATCTTAAGCTTATATTCTTTGTGTTTTAGGTATTTGTCGTATATGTATTTATACTATAGTCCTCCTTAGACGCATTTCTTTAATAGTTTTAGGCTAGGTCTTACTACTACGTATCTGTCTTCTAGGATTATCTCTTATCCTTAGATATCTTCTACTATAATTACTCTTATATAGTTGTAGCCTTTTCTTCTTATAGGCTATATACTATTATTTACTTTAGAGTTTCTATATATAACGCAATTTTTTTCTAGGTATAATATCTATAATACTTTAAAATGTACTAGATGTCTTAGATCTATTATTTTGTTATCCTCTTCCTAGTACTTATCTTTTCTAGGTATATCTATTATTAGGATATAGTACACTACTAGTATTCTTAGTATATAGGCTTTGTTAATCTATCGTGTTTTTCTTACGAGGTACTACTACTCTTTTTCTATAGGTATTCTTCCTACCGTAACTATATATTACTTTATCTATTCTTAAAATAGTATAAACTTTATTTCTTTAGGATTACGTTCTTTTTAGTCTTTATACGCTTCCTCTATACTTATAACTATTAAGTATATCTAAACGAACTTCTATTTTTTATTTTATTCCTTTATATCTAATATTATATAGCTATTATAGCTATATATTATTAGCTAGGTATACTCTATACCTCTTATACTAACTTATTTCTTACTTTCTTATAGTCCTTTAGAGGAAGCTGTAGTAGTCTCTTTATCTAGTACTAGTCCTTTAGCCTAGATTAATAGTACTAGGGGCTCTTCCCCTTCTAAGTCTTCTATTAGTAGGTCTATTACTTAGGCTATTTCTTCTAGCTAAGCTTTTATTCTTTCTTTTGTTGCTGCTACTCTATATCTCTATTATAGGAAGTATCTTACTCTTTACTTACTAGAAAAATATATATAGTAGTCGTCTTTATAACAAAAGGTCTAATAGAGTATTACGTATTGTATTTCTTTACTCTTAGCTACCTTCTCTTAAAGTTTAGCCTATACTTATAGTACTTCCTTCTTCTTTTCTATTATCTTTAACTAAGTTTCTTTCTTTAGGTCCTTACTTTTATAGTCTTTTACAAAGTGTCCTAGTTTCCTATATTTATAATATGCTATATCTTTCTTCTTTTATAAATAGTAGTCCTTTACGTAGTAGCCTTTCTTGCTATAGTTAAAGCACGTAAAGTCTTTATTTTTCTTCTTTCTCTTATCCTTATTAGTATTAAGGATTATAGGGTCTCCTTTATCTTAGTTTTAGACGTAGCTCCTATATTTGTTTTTCTTCTATTCTTAAAGATTATTGTTAATTTATATTACCTATTATTTTAGGGCTTCTAGTATCCTTAGTTTTTCTATGTAGATTATTTTGTATTATATCTTTAAGTTTAGTCCTTGTTTAAATCGTAACATTAAGGCTAACTCGTTCTATTCTGTGTTTTAGGATAGTTACTTAAATTATAATACGTACTTAGGAACACTCTAGTTTTGTATAAGCTTTTCTAGCTACTCTTTAGCTTATTAGGTAACGTCCGTGTCCTTAAATGCTACTCTTATTTGTTTAGTAAAGTATTTATAACTTCTAAAAATAGCTCTTATCTTATCTTTCTAAGTTATTAGAGAATATATCGTATAGTCTATCTAGTAGGGCTTGTACTATCTTATTGCGTCTTCCTCTAGGTACAATCCGATATATATTACCTTCTTTTCTTCTATATCAAAGTATAGTACTTATACATCTATCTAGAGTTATACTAATGCGATAAAGGGTCTTAACTTTTCTCTTGTTCTATTAAACTTCTTAAGGATAGGTATCTTAGGCAGTTTCTTTGTAGTACTTATTACTAGGCGTTGTGTAATTAGCTCTATTTAATTCTACCCTTTAATAATAGCTTTAATCTATACCTTGTTCTATTTCGCGTAATCCTATAGTTCTTTGTTCTATATTTCTAGAGCGTTAATTACTATCTTTATATCTTCTTTATCTAAGATTAGATTATTAATTCAGTCTTTAATTGTTTCCTATACAGTACTATTAGACTTATAACTACTCCTAGGGGCTTTACTTATTTTAGTTAAACTTTCTACTATCGTGTTAGCTAGACTGTACGTTACTTACGCTTCACTTCTCGCAATAACTAGATTAGCAAGGTGTAACAGGCCTCCTATCGTCGACTATAGGTACCTATCTAGGGGGGCTAGTAGATTAAGAGATAATAACAAAAGTTTGTATTAGGATCTGCAATAACTATAAACAATAGAAGATGTTTTGCAACTATCTTGTATTAGCGTTCCGTAGTTAAAGGATTGAATTACTGATACTATCTTAATAATACGCATTACTACTAACTATATACCTATACTTCTTAGCTAGCTTCGTACTTCGTGTTTGCTAAGATCGCGAATCGCGAATTTATTACGTGTCCCTATTGTAGTTAGCTTCCTAGTCAAGTTTGTTGCCCTACGGGTCGTATATGTTGTTATTATCTATAGTAGGGCTAATTGGTTTAAATTAGCTTTCCCTTATTACTACTATAACAAAAGTAGTAAAGAGTAAGAAATAATAATATATAAAACTCTATTAGACCTTTTGTTATAATAATAACTACTATATATACTTTTTAAGTAAGTAAAGAGTAAAATAGTTTCTATATAAGAAATAATAAGTAGTAGTAATAAAAGAAAGAACTTAAGTATAGCTTAAAAGTATAATAGACCTACTAATAGAAGACTTAGAAAGAGAAGAGCTCTAGACTCTATTAATCTACGCTAAAGAACTAGTAGAAGATAAGAAAATTACTATAGTTACTTTTAAAAAACTATAAGGAGATAAGAGATAAGTTAATATAAAAAGTATAGAGTATACCTAGTTAGATATATATAGCTATAATAGCTATATAATAATAGATATAGTAGAATAAAACTAAGAATAGTAGTTTATTTAAAAATATTTACTAATTATAAGTATAGAAGAAGCGTATAAAGACTAGAAAATACGTAATCTTAAGAATATAAAGTTTATAATATTCTAATAATAGATAAAGTAATAAATAGTTATAGTAAGAAGAATACCTATATAAAGAGAGTAGTAATTCTTTATAAGAAAGATATAATAGATTAATAAAGCTTATATACTAAAGATACTAGTAGTATACTATATCCTAATAGAAAAAAGACTTAGTAAAGATAAATACTAGAAAGGAGATAATAAAAGAATAGA
The DNA here is from genome assembly GCA_028456385.1 of Ophiosphaerella korrae. Taxonomy (NCBI): domain Eukaryota; kingdom Fungi; phylum Ascomycota; class Dothideomycetes; order Pleosporales; family Phaeosphaeriaceae; genus Ophiosphaerella; species Ophiosphaerella korrae. Next base: position 6,389 of record JALNQF010000704.1, on the reverse strand, counting down.
CCTAGAATATCTAGTATATTTTAAATATTAGGAACTACCCTATCTTAGGTTAGCCTAAAGTAGTTAGCCCTAAGGGAAGAGTATATAAGCCCTTTAAAGGAATTACTAAGTAGTTAGTAATTACTCTATTAATTAATATACCCCTTACTATAACCTAACCTTTTATACTCCTACTACAACGTCCTTAACCTACTAGTAACTTAGCTTAGAGTAGGCTAGTTTAATATTATAATTGCTCTACCTACGTTATATTAAGAAAAACGCTATTATAATAAGGAGCTTACTACTATACTATAGCTAGTCTACTCTACTAGAAGAGCTAATAGCTATAATACTACTTACTATAGAGATAGTATAGAGTAATAAGCTATCTTTAATATAGTACGCGTAAAGAGATAAAAGAAGTTATATTACTAATATACTATAAGGCGAATAAGGCTAATCTAGCCTAACTTAGAGTAATATTACTTTAGAGTTAGAAGAACTCTATATATAGTACTAAGAGGCCTATAACTTTAAAGAAGTATAGACGCTAAGAGAGCTTTATACTTAATATAAAGTAAGAAAGTAATTAGTAGTTAAGATAGATACTTTTACTACTAGCCTACCTAGTTAAACTTAACTCTTAGCTATAAATCTACTATAACTAGAACCTCTATAAATATTTATAAAGAAAGATAAAGTAAAATATAACTACTAAGAAAAGAACTATAAGAGTTATTTCTTTTAGTCTCTTTTATACTTTGCTATAGAAGTCTAAAAAGTAGAATTTAGTATTAAATACTTCTCTAAATTACTAAAATTAACCTAGGAGGCCTACTATAGAGGTAAGTAGAGTCTTACCCCTATATAGGCGCTAAATTAGGCTAATTTAAAGGTAGTAGTACTAAATATACTTAGAATACCTATTAAATATAAAATATAAGCCTACTATACTTTAAAGAACTATAGGTAGTAATATAAATAATCTCTAATAGACTTACTAGAGTATATACACTTACTCTAAAAAGAGTTACTAGGCTAAACCCTAGAGCTATAGGTATTAGAGTATAGAAGGGCACTATTATACGTAATATAAGATTAATTAGTACTTCTTTTACTAGAAAAGCTAATAATACTTACTTAAGTAGAATAGTAAGCTAATATTATATACTAATACTAGCTATATATAAAATAGCGAACGTAACTATTATAGACTAAAGAAGCTAAAAAGAAGAAGAAGAACTACTAAATAAACTAGTTAAGGTTAGAGAGAGATAAGAAAACCCTAAAAAAGGTAAAGTAGGATAAACTAGTATAAAATAACCTAGCTAAGCCTAAAAGGCGTAGAGATAAAACTAATTACTAGCTTTTTATATATTTTAACTATAAAAACCTTATATATAAGATTATTAATTATATAAAGTCTAAAAAATAAATATTAAGTATAGCCTTAACTAAGTTAGAAAAAGAAAAAGGCTCTAAAGACTAATCTCTTACCTTATAGCCTATATAGCTTTATTAAGAGAAAAAAAAAACTTAGGTTCTTTCTATAATACTACTTATATAAAGCTAAGACGTTTTTTAATAATTAAAGTAGTAATAAGTATAGTACTATAGCTTAAAGCTATAATAGATAAAGAGTTATAACTTAACCTTTTATTAGCTATAGTAGTAAAGGAATAAAGCTTCTTTATTACTCTTTTACCTAATATAATAGTAGAAGGTATAAATAGAGAAGAGTTAAATATATATAGTATAATAATAGTAGATATTACTTTTATAGACGTATGTAGGCGAATATAAATATACTAGGTAATATTTATAGTAATAGATACTAAATAGTATAATATATACTTTAGTTTACTTTAGATTAATAAGTATTAACTTAAAATAAGCTATAGTACTAAGAAAGTGCTCCTCTAAAGTAAAAAGGCTAAAGATATACTTAAGTTTAAACTAGTAAGTATAGAAAATACTAAACAGTTTAACTAAATAAAACGTAGTCTATAGAGTAATATATACGCGTATTTAGTAAGCTATATAGGCTAAAGTAGCCTAATTAGCTCTAAGGAAGGCTTATTACTTTTATAATATACTAAGTACGTAGATATAGCCTCTAAAGAAGACTCTATAACTCTAGTAAAGTATAGACTTTAAGATTTAGCTATAAATTTAGTATAAGATATATAACTACTCTACTAGCTACTATATAATCTCTTAGTAACTAAGTTATAAGTACTAAAGAAGTACTTAGCTAACTTTATAAGTTAAGAGTAGATAAAATACTTAAAATCCTTAGTAAGAGCACTAATACTATTTATAAAAAAAAAGATAGTAGCTTAAAGCTATATATAGACTATAGAGGTCTTAATAAAATAACTCTTAAAAACTAGTATCTATTACCTCTAATTATAGAGTTACTAGAGTAGTTAGCTTAAGTAAAGTACTATTCTAAGCTTAATATTAGAGATACGTACTACTATATTAGAATTAAAGAAGGTAATAAATAAAAAACTACCTTTAGGACTAGATATAGCTACTTTAAGTATATAGTAATACCTTTTAGCCTTATAAATACTCTAGCCTAGTTCTAGGCTTATATAAACTAAGTATTAGTAGGTTTTATTAATATTACTTATATTATCTACTTTAATAATATCTTAGTCTTCTTAGATATAAAAAAAGAGTATATAAGCTACGTAAAAGAAGTACTAAAAAGGCTATACTAATTTAAGCTATTTATAAAGCTTAAGAAATATAAGTAGTATATATAGTATATTAAGTACTTAGAGTATATTATTTTACCTAAAGAAGTTAGCGTAAATATAAGTTATATTAAAATAGTCTAAAAATAGCTAATCTTATATATAGTACGTAAAATAAGAGTATTTATTAGTTTTATAAACTACTATAAGTAATTTATAAGTAGATTCTCTTATATTACCTTACTTTTAATAAAATTAACTTAAAAGAGCCTAAATATAGCCTAGAGTAGGCTTACCTAAAAGAAAGAAGAAAGCTAAAGAATTAAAATTAGAAAAGAAGTACGCTAAGCCTTCTAAAAACTAAAAAATACTTTTTTTAAAGTACTTATCTTTACGCACTTTATATAAAGAAGAGAGACTAGAGTAAAAGTTAATACTTTAGGTAGAGCGATTATAGGTATATTGTTATAGGCGTAATAAGAGAAATCGAGATAGAACTAATTAGTTCTAACTTAGGTACTAACGAAGTATAAGACGAGTAGAGTAACGACCTTAATTAGGAGGCTACTTATAACTAGGACACGTAGTAGTAATCTATAGTTACGTGTAAATAGATTAGAGTAATCTATAATAACGTATAAATAGATTAAGGTAATCTATAGTTATATACTAATAGATTAGTAGTAATCTATATTGTTATATAAATAGATTAATATAAGTATATAGTTAATAAGACGCGTATTATTAGGATAGTATTAGTAATCTAATCTTTAACCTAGAACGCTAATACTTAACATTACATAAATAAATTAACTATTATCTATAGTTATTACTAATTATAATACAAGCTTTTATTATTACCTTATAGTCTACTAACAACTTAGGGGTTATTAGGAAGTCGACCCTAGTGTACCTATTACACCTTACTAATTTAGTTACTACAAGAAGTAAAGCGTAAGTAGCGTATAGTCTAGCTAACACGATAGTAGAAAGTTTAACTAAGAGAGTAGCTAAGGCACCTATAAGTTGTTACAAGTTAGATAATATAGTATAGAAGGATATTAAAAACTATATAAATAACTTAATCTCTAAGAAAGAAGATATAAAAATAGTAATTAACGCTTTAGAAACCTAGAATAAAGAACTCTAGGAGTACGTAAAATAGAATAAGGCCTAGATTAAAGCTATTATTAAAGGATAAAACTAAATAGAACTAATTATATAACGCCTAGAGATAAGTATAACAAAGAAACTACCTAAGATACTTGTCCTTAAAAAGTTTAATAGAATAAAAGAGAAACTAAGACCCTTTATAGTATTAGTATAACTCTAGATAGATATATAAGTACTATACTTTAATATAGAAGAAAAGAAGGTAATATATATTAGAATATACCTTAAAGAAAACGTAATAAGATAGTTTAAACCTTACTAGATAGATTATATAATATACGCCCTAATAACTTAGAAAGATAAAATATAAGCTATCTTTAGAAGTTATAAATACTTTACTAGACGAATAAGAGTAGTATTTAGAGATATAGACGTTACCTAATAAGCTAAAGAAAGGTTAGAAAAGCTTATATAAAATTAGAGTATTCTAGAATACGTATTATAGTTTAAATAACTATTATAAAATATAAAATAGAACGAGTTAGCTTTAATATTATAATTTAAACAAGGACTTAATTTAAAAATCTAATATAAGATAATCTACATAGAAAAACTACAAATACTAGAAGCTCTAAAGTAATAGGTAATATAAATTAATAACAATCTTTAAGAATAGAAGAAGAATAAGTATAGAGGTTATACCTAGAACTATAATAAGGGAGATATTATAATCCTTAATACTAATAAGGATAAAAAGAAAAAGAAGAATAAAGACTTTACGTGCTTTAACTATAGTAAGCTAGGCTACTACGTAAAGAACTACTAATTAAGGTCTAAGAAAGATATAGTATATTATAAATATAGAAAACTAAGATACTTTACAAAAGATTATAGAAGTAAAGACCTTAAGAAAGATAAAGAAATATAGTTAAAGACGACTAAAAACAAGAAAGAAGTACCTAAAGTATAGGCTAAACCTTAGGAAAAAGTAGCTAGGAGTAAAGAGTTACAATATATAATACTCTACTAGACCTTTTGTTATAATAATAACTACTATATATATCTTTCTAGTAAATAAGAAGTAGTATAGTTCCTATAGAAATAGAGATATAGAGTAGCTATAACAAAAGAAAGTAGAATAAAAGCGTAGCTAGAAGAAATAGTATACGTAATAAACCTACTAGTAGAAGATCTAGAAAGGGAAGAACTCCTAGTACTATCTATCTAGGCTAAAGGACTAGCACTAAATAAAGAGACTACTATAGTTACTTCTAAAGAACTAAAAGAAGATAAAAGATAAGTTAACGTAAAAGATATAAAGTATACCTAGTTAAATATATATAGCTATAATAGCTATATAATAATAGATATATTAGAATAAAATAAAAACTAGAAATTCGTTTAGAAATACTTACTAGTTATAAGTATAGAGGAAGCGTACAAAGACTAGAAAGAACGTAATCTTAGAGTAATAAAATTTATAACATTTTAATAATAGATAGAATAATATATAGTTATAGTAAGTAGAATACTTATATAAAGAGAGTAGTAGTATCTTATAAAAAAGATATAATAGATTAATAAAGCTTATATACTATAAGTACTAGTAATATACTATATTTTAGTAATAAAGAAACCTAGTATAGATAGATACTAAGAAAGAGACAACAAGAGAATAGATCTAGAATATCTAGTATACGTAGAAATTATATAAGTATTATATTTAAATATATATTACTACTTATATAGAGAAGAGAAAGTATAAAACTATATATAGCTAAAAAGAGAACAAGACTATATAAGGGTAATCCTAAAGAAAGAAATTAAAAGATAAAAAATAACCTATATTCCTAACAAAGAATATATATTAATTAGACTAGGACCTAAGCTATAAAAAGAATACGTTAAAGAAATATAACTATAGTACAAGTATATATTTAATAAATACCTAAAATATAAGAACTATAAGTATAAAATAAGATAATAGCCCTAGAAGAATAGATAATTTAGAGAAAGACCTAAGTAAGAAAAACTACAAGGTATAATAGGCCTACACGTTATAAAAATAGGTATATACTAAGAATAGAAAGTATAAATTATAGTTAATAGTAGAGCTACAAAGAACTTTATATCTAAAAAGTTTATAGAAAACTAAGGAATAAGTTATATAATAAAAAAATACCCTTAATAACTTAGTATAATTAAAAGAAAACTATTCTAAGAACTTATTAGGTTTAAAACAGTACCTTTAATATTAAGACTAGAAGGATTAGAAATTAGAAATATAGTTATAGATATAATAACAATTAATAATAAATAAGACGTAATACTAGGAATACTATAGTTATAACTAGCTAACTATAATAAAGGTTCTCTAAACACTCGAGACTCTTATAAACTCTAGTACAAGTTAAGGAAGTAGGGCTAATATACTAAAGATTATAACATTATATAGTTATAGTCTAAAGTAGGGCTAATATACTATATAGGTATAAGGTAGACTTTATACAAGATAACTTAATAAAGTAGTTTTAATAATTAACTAAAAAGAGTAAATAGTAGATAAAGCTATCTAAGTAAGTACTAGGT
>JALNQF010000703.1:0-16361 GCA_028456385.1 Ophiosphaerella korrae | reverse complement strand
TAAGCTACTAGGTATATATACCTAGTACTTACTTAGATAGCTTTATCTACTATTTACTCTTTTTAGTTAATTGTTAAAACTGCCTTATTAAGTTATCTTGCGTGAAGTCTACTTTACAATTAGGAAGTCGACCCTAGTAAGCCTATAACACCTTACTAATTTAGTTATTATAAGAAGTAAAGCGTAAGTAGCGTATAGTCTAGCTAATATAATAGTAGAAAGTTTAAAAAGTAAAGCCCCTAAGAGTAGTTATAAGTTAGATAGTACTATATAGGAAATAATTAAAGACTGTATAAACAAACTAATTAATAATAAAGAAGATATAAAGATAGTAATTAAAGTACTAGAAACGTAGAATAAAGAACTACAAGACTACTTAAAATAGAACAAAGTATAAATTAAAGCTATTATTAAAGGCTAGAACTAGATAGAGCTAATTACCTAATAACTAGAAATAAGTATAACAAAGAAACTACCTAAGATACCTGTCTTTAAAAAGTTTAATAGAATAAGGGAGAAATTAAGACCCTTTATAGCGTTAGCATAACTCTAGATAGATGTATAAGTACTATACTTTAATATAGAAGAAAAGAAGGTAATATATATTAGACTATACCTCGAAGAAGACGTAATAAGATAGTACGAGCCTTACTAGATAGACTACACAACGTATTCTCTAATAACCTAAAAGGATAAAACTAGAGCTATTTTTAGAAGTTATAAATACTTTACTAAACAAATAAGAGCAGCATTTAGAGATATAGATATTACCTAATAAGCTAAAGAGAAACTTAAAAGGATTATACAAAACAAGAGTGTTCTAGAATATATATTATAATTTAAATAACTAAGCTAAAATATAGAATAGAATAAATTAGCCCTTATATTATAATTTAAACAAAGACTAAACGTAAAAATTTAATACAAAATAATATATATAGAGAAACCTAGGACACTAGAAGCCCTAAAATAGTAGGTAATCTAAATTAACAACGACCTTTAAGAATAGAAAAAGAATAAGTATAGTAGCTAAACTAGAAACTAGGACACTAGAGACCTTATAATCCTTAACGTAAACAAGGATAGAAAGAGAAAAAGAAGGAAGTACTATAAGTATAGGCTAAACCTTAAGAAAAAGTAGCTAAGAGTAAAGAAATATAATATATAATACTATATTAGACCTTTTATTACAAAGATAACTACTATATATACTTTTCTAGTAAATAGAGAGTAGGATACTTCTTATAATAAAGAAATAGAGTAGTAGTAATAAAAAAAAGAATAAAAGTATAGCTAGAAGAAATAGCGTATATAATAGACCTACTAATAGAAGACTTAGAAAGGGAAGAGCCCTAGACCCTATTAATCTAGGCTAAAGGACTAGCACTAGATAAAGAGACTACTATAGCTTCTTCTAAAGGACTATAAGAAAGTAAAAGATAGAAAAGTATAAGAGGTATAGAATACGCCTAGCTAGATATATATAGCTATAATAGCTATACAATAATAGATATAAAAGAATAAAACAAAGAATAGAAGTTTGTTTAGAAATACTTACTAGTTATAAGTATAGAGGAAGCGTATAAAGACTAGAAAGAACGTAATTCTAAAGAAATAAAGTTTATACTATTTTAAGAATAGATAAAGTAATATATAGTTATAGTAAGAAGAATACCTATATAAAAAGAATAGTAGTACCTTGTAAGAAAAACGTAATAGATTAACGAAGCCTATATACTAAGAGTACTAGTAACGTACTATATCCTAATAATAGAAATACTTAGTAAAGACAAATATTAGGAAGAGGATAATAAAATAATAAACCTAAAACATCTAGTATATTTTAAAGTATTGTAAATATTATACCTAGAAAAGAATTATATAATATATAGAACCCTAAGATAAATAACAAAGTATAGCCTATAAGAAAAAGAGGCTACAACTATATAAGAGTAATTCTAGTAGAAGATATCTAAGGATAAGAAATAATACTAGAAGAAAGTTACGTAGTAATAAAGCTTAGACTAAAACTACCTAAGAAATGCGTCTAAAGAAGACTATAGTATAAATACAAGTATAATAAATATCTAAAATATAAAGAATATAAACTTAAAATAGAGCTATAGCCCTAAGAAGATAGATAATTTATAAAAATACTAAAGTAAGAAAGGCTAGAAAGTATAAAAGGCCTATATATTACAAAGATAAGTACTTATTAAGGAAAGAAAGTACAATTAATAATTAATAGTAGAGCTATAAGAAACTTTATATTAAGGAAGTTTATAGAAATATAAGGAATATAGTATATAATAAAGAAATACCCTTAATAACTAAGCATAATTAAAGGAAACCTATTCTAAGAACCTATTAGATTTAAAATAGTTCTCTTTACACTAGAACTAGAAGAAATAACAATTAAGAATATAGTTATAGACATAACAATAATTAATAACAAATAAGATATAATACTAGGAATACTATAGTTACAAATAACTAACCTACATATTAATTAGAGAATAAGAAAAATCAACTACTATAAAATAGATATGTTAAAGGCTAATATAAACACCTGTAAGGGAGAATTCCTAGAAGAATACAAGAAATAGGAAAAACAGCTTATCGAACCTAAAGATTACTTTCTAAAATATTAACTATAGGATTTAGTAATAGATCTAAAGGAAGATAAAGATATAAGATAGAGCCTAGTTTATAGAAAAATAGAAGAAGAATCTAAGATTAAATAAACGTTTATTAAAAACGTACTAAAGAAAGGATAAATACAAGAATCTAAGTCCTTAGTAGTATATAGACTTATATTTATAGACAAAAAAGGAATAAGTAATAAAAGACCTTATATAGACTTTAGAAAAACTAATATAATTATAAATAAGAACTAATACCCTTTACTATAAATAGATATAATACAAGATAGACTATAGAAAGCAAGAATCTTTATAAAACTAGATATCTAGAACGCCTACTACTAGATTAGAATTAAGAAAGGTAATAAATAGAAAATAGCGTTTAGAACACAATATAGACTATATAAATACCTAGTTATACTCTTTAGCTTAATAAACGCACTAGCAGCCTTCTAAGAAAGAATAAATATAGTACTAAGAGAATACTTAGATATATTTATATTTATATACCTAGATAATATCCTTATATTCTTAGAAATAGAAGAAGAATATATATAGTACGTACACAAAGTACTAGAAAAACTAGTAGAAAGTAAACTATTCTTTAAAATAAGAAAATGTAAATTCTATATAAAAGAAATAGACTTCCTTAGATTTATTATTAAACTAGGAAAAATCAAGATTAATCTAGAAAAAATTAGATTAATTAACGAATAGGTAATACTTAAGAACTTAAAGGAAGTACAATAATTTTATAGCCTAGTTAACTTTTATAGAAAGTTAATAGTAAGATAGTCTAAAGATATAAAACTAATAATAAGGCTTATAAAAAAAGATATACTATTTAAATAGATAAGAGAATAAGATAAAGTATTTAATAAAATTAAAAAGAAGTTTATAGAAAACCTAGTTATTAGAATATATAACCTAGACCTACTAGTAATAGTAAAAATAGACGTATCTAACTTAGTCTATAGAATAGTACTAATATAAGAAGACCTAAAAACTAAGAAAGAATACTTAGTTAAATACTTCTCTAAGAAGATAAAAATAGTAGAACTTAACTACTAGATCTATAATAAAGAAATACTAGTAATCTATAAAGTATTTAAATAATAGAGAGTATACCTATAAGGAGTAAAATACTAAACAAAGGTCTATATAGACTATAAGAATCTTATAGGATTTATACTAAATAAAGAACTAATATAATAATATATAAGATAATAGGAATTCCTATTAATATTTAATATAGAAATTATATATATAAAAGGGAAAGATAACTAATTTATAGAAGCCTTTAGTAGAAGACTAGACTTATAAAAAGAAGTAAGCGCTACTAGTATAGTTCTAGTTAAGAACAAGGAAGGATATTTAGTCCTAAATATACCTAAAATAGCTGTAACACTTAAAAGAATAGATAGTAAGCTAAACGAATAGATTTAGAAAATAACGTAAGAAGTATCTAAAGAAATAAAGAAACTAGAAATCTAAAAAGGATTAGTATAAGCCTATAGAAGAATATATATTCTAAAGAAGAACTAAAGAGAATTTATACAATAATTTTACAAATTACTAGTATATAGTTACTACGGTATTAAAAAAATATTAGATAGACTACTACGAGATTATTATATTCTAAAAGCAAGACAACTAGTAATAGAGGTACTACAAGATTATATAGAATACTAGAGAAATAAGTATAGTAGATACGCACTATATAGGAAGCTATAACTAGTAGAAGTACTAGAATAACTATAAGAAGTTATTATAATAGACTTTATTACAAAGCTACCTAAGTTAAAAGACTTAATATTAGGAGTTAAGTATAATAAAATTTTAATAATAGTAGACAAGCTTATAAAGTACTTATACTTTAAACTATATAGAGAAAAAAGTAGAATAGAAACTACTATATACTAGGTTCTAAGAACTGTAATTAGTTAATATAGACTACTAGATAAGATTATTATAGATAGAGATATAAGATTTATATTAAAACTATAGAGAACGATAATAGTATAATTAAGAATTAAATACGTAATATCTACTATATACTATCTATAAATAGATAGGTAATTAGAAAGAATAAACTAGATAGTAGAATAATACCTAAGATACTACTTTAATTACAACTAGAACAATTAGGTATAGTTACTACCTATAGCATAGTTAGTATACAACAGCGCAAAGAACGTAATAATAAAAGTATTACCTTTTTTTATAAACTATAGATTTAACCCTAGTGTATATAGAATACTAAGACTAGAGATATCTTAGTCTCTAAAAGGAGAAAACTTTGCTAATAGACTTAAAAATATATATAATTAATTAAGATAGGATTTAGATTTCCTATATAATTAAATAACAAAGTATTATAATAAGAAATATAAAGAGGGACCCTAATTTAAAAAGAGAGAAAAGGTATAGTTAGTATAAAAAAACATTAAGAGTAAGAGACTAAGTTTAAAACTAGACTATATTAAGATAAGACTCTATAAAATTAAGAAGTTACGCTAGTTATATTTAAATTAAAGCTACTAAATAAAATAAAGATATACTTAACTTTCTACGTAGTACTACTTAAGATAGTACTATAAAACGTAGAACTACTAGTATATAAAGTAGATATGTATAGAGAATAAGAAGAATAGGAAGTTAAAGAAATCTTAGTATACTAGTTCTATAATAGTAGGAACTACTACCTAATAAAATAGATAAGTATAGACGAAAAAGGAAAACTATAGAAAGAAATATAGAAACTATAAAGTAACCTTAACTACTTTAAGAAACTAGAAAACTTCTAAAGTTAAAACTCTCTAGAACACCTAGTAGCAAACTAAGAGAACTAAGAAAACTAATATTACTATTACAAGATAGAGAGGCGATAAGAGCGCCTAACGTAAGACCTACTATAGTAATACTAAATACTTTGTCTAAGTCTAGCTTAGCTTCTAGAGCTACTAACTACTTAGCTAATTTCTTATTATTTAGCGCCTTTATCTTATAAAGATAGAAGAAATAAGCTTAATTCTCTACTAGCTTACTCTATATAAGCTCCTAGATCTACTTATATTTAGCTTTAGCCTCTATAATTTAAGATAGTAATTTCTCTTAAGCCTAGTTAATAGCTCTCCCTATTATTATTAAGCCTAGATACAAGAATAAGTATAATAAATATATACTCTATAAGAGAGATACTAAACACGTTATAAGAGCTATAAACGTTTATATAAATATACGCCTTATAAGCTTTACTATTATTTATAGAAACTATATAAAGAAAATACTTAGGATTTAACTTAGAGGAAGTATAACAAGAATAAAGAAATATTTTAATACTATTACGTAATACGCAATTAGTAAGAAGATATTAACGTTGTATAGAAGAAGTAACTATAGGGAGTAATAAGGAACTAGAAATTAACAAAGAAAGTAGGCTAATAACTTTAGCTCTAGGATAGATAAACAAGAACTTACCTAGAGGAGAGGATAGTATTACAATAGTAATAAGAGAATTATAGATAGAACTAATTAGCCTTATAACTAAAGGATTAAGTTCTTATAAATACAAGGAATATAAACTTAATTAGGAAACTATATATAATTAGGATATCTAAGGTAATCTATAATCTATAGACCCTTAGTATTAATAGATTATAGATTAGAGTAATCTATAATCTATTGTCTTTAGTAGTAATAGATTAATAGATTAAGACAAGTATATAGTTAGTAGCGATGCGCATTATTAGGATAGTATTAGTAATTTAATTATTAACTATAAGTAATAATATAAAGATAGTTGTAAAATATCTTCTATTATTTATAGCCTATTATAGATTATAACACGAGCTTTTGTTATTACCTTATAATCTACTAATACCTATCTAGGCTATTAGGAAGTTAACTCTAGTAAGCCTATAACAAATTTTTATTTTTATATATAGTATTATAATAAGTTTTTATTTATTATAAATTCTATAAGATTTTTATAGTCTATATAAACTTTTATTTAATACTTTAATTTTTATAGGTATACTTTCTATTACTTTAATACTTTATAGATTACTAGTATTTCTTTATTATAAATTAAGTAGTTAAGTTCTACTAGCTTTATTTTTATAAAAAAGTATTTAACTAAGTATTTTTACTTTATATCCTAGTCTTCTTATATTAGTACTATTTTATAGACTAAGTTTAATATATCTATCTTTATTATTACTAGTAAGTATAGGTTATATATTCTAATAACTAAATTCTCTATAAATTTCTACTTAATTTAATTAAATACTTTATTTTAATCTTAAGTCTATTTAAATAATATATTATTATTTATAAGCTTTATTAATAGTTCTATTATTTTAAACTACTTTACTATTAACTTTTTATAAAAGTTTACTTGTTTATAAAACTATTATACTTTTTATAGGTTTTTTAGTATTAGCTATTCTTAGATTACTTTAATCTTATTAAATTTAATCTATATTTTTCTTTATTTAATATTAAATCTAACAAAGTCTATTTCTTTTATATAGAATTTATATTTCTTTATTTTAAAGAATAGTTTATTTTATATTAGCTTTTCTAGTACTTTATATATATATTATACGTATTCTTCTTCTATTTCTAAGAATTTAAATATATTTTAATATTCTTTTAAGACTATATTAAATCTTTTTTAAAATACTACTAGTATATTTATTAATTTAAATAGTATAACTATATAATTAAATAGTTTATATTATTTTTAAAGTCTTATTTTCTATTTAGTACTTTTTTTAATTCTAATCTAATAGTACGTATTTTAGATACCTAGTTTTATAAAGATTTAAGCCTTTTATAGCTTATCTTATATCTTATCTATATATAGTAAGAAGTATTAATTTTTATCTATAACTATCTTTATTTTACTAAAATCTATATAAAGTTATTTATCTTTTATTTTTTTTTCTATAAATATTTATCTATATACTACTAAGAATTATAATTCTTATATTTATTTTTTCTTTATTACGTTTTTAATAAATACTTACTTAATCTTAGATTTTTTTTCTATTTTTTAGTAGACTAGATTCTAGCCTATATTTTTTCTTTCTTCTAGATTTATTACTAAGTCCTATAGTTAATATTCTAGAATGTAGTTATCTAGCTTTATAAGTTATTTCTCTTATTTCTTTTATTTTTTTAGGAATTCTCCTTTATATATACTTATATTAGCTTTTAATATATCTTTTTTTAAGTAGCTAATTTTTTCTTTTCTCTAATTAATCTTTAGGTTAGTTATTTATAACTATTGTATTCCTAATGTTATATCTTATTTATTATTAATTATTGTTATATATATAACTATATTCTTAATTTCTAATCTTTTTAGCTTTAATATAGAAAGTATTATTTTAAACCTAATAGGTTCTTAAAATAGTTTTCCTTTAATTATACTAAGTTATTAAAAGTATTTCTTTATAGTATACTTTATTCTCTTAGTTACTATAAATTTTTTATATATAAAGTTCTTAATAGCTTTACTATTAATTATAATTTATACTCTTCTTTCTTAATATATAGGCTTATTATACTATTAAGCCTTATTTATTTAGGTTATTTTATAAATTATCTATCTTTTTAAAGCTATTACTTTATCTTATATTTATAGTTTTTATATTTTAGGTATTTATTATATATATATTTATACTATAGTCTTCTTTAAATATATTTTTTAGATAGTTTTAGTTTTAGTCTAATTACTATATACTCTTTATTAAGTATTTTAATTATTTTTTAACTTTAGATATCTTTTCTTAAAATTACTTTTATATAGTTATATCTTTTTCTTTATACTAGCTATATATAATTATATACTTTAGATTCTCTATATAAGTAGTAGTTTATATCTAAATATAATACCTAAGATATTTTAAAATATACTAGATATTCTAAGTCTATTTTCTTATTATCTCCTTCTTAGTACTTATCTATACTAGGTCTAGTTATTACTAAGATATAGTATACTACTAGTATACGTAGTATATAAGCTTTATTAATCTATTATATTTTTTTTATAAAATACTACTACTTTTTTTATATAGGTATTCTTTTTACTATAACTATATATTATTCTATTTATTTTTAGAATAGTATAAACTTTTTTACTTTAAGATTAGTTTCTTTCTAGTCTTTATATACTTTTTCTATACTTATAACTAGTAAGTATTTTTAAATAAACTTCTATTCTTTATTTTATTCTACTATATCTATTATTATATAGCTATTATAACTATATATATCTAACTAGGTATACTTTATACTTTTTATATTAACTTATCTCTTATCTCTTTATTATAACGGGCTACTTGCGTTAACTATAGGTAGCTATTAAGGTGTTAGTAGATTAGGAGTTAATAGTAAAGTTCGTGTAAATAATCTATAATAACTAGTATTAATAGAAGATGTTTTATAACTATCTTGTATTAGCGTTCTATAGTTAAAGGATTAAATTACTAATACTATCCTAATAATACGCATTATTACTAACTATATAGTAATAATATCTTAGTAGCTTTATTACTTTATATTTACTAAGATTATAAATTTATAAATTTATTATATAATAGCTTTATAACTTTGTATTTACTAAGATTGTAAATTTATAAATTTGTTACGTATCTATATTGTAGGTAGTTTCCTAGTTAAACTTATTATTCTATAGGTCGTTACCCTACTCCTCTTATACTTTGTTAGTAGCTAAGCGTAGACTAATTAGTTCTATCTTAGTTTCTCTTATTACTACTATAATACTATTCTCTCTTCTATATAGTCTTTTATTTCTCTATACTAGTACTAATATTATTAACTCTATATCTTTGTTAATCTTTAGTTCTTTATTACTCTTTATACTATCTTAGTCCTAGCGTAATAAACTTCTCTTTGTAGCTTGTATTATTTGTAATAAGGTTAAGATATTCTCTTGTTATTATTATACTAAATTAGGTCTTACTTATCTTATATCTTTAAATAATAGTAAACACTATAATAAGTGTATCCTCGCTAATATTTAGTATAAGTATATTTCTTCTAAGGTCTTGCTTATAGAGTGTAAGTATTTAATTTCTATATAGTCTCTTTTTACTAAGTTGTGTAGGGCGAGCTATTAATAGAGCTTAAGCGTAATTGTCGTTATAGCTTACTATAGCTAAGGCTAAGTGCAAGTTAACTCTTTATAAGCTAGTAGAGCTTTATTCCTATATTAAGCGTCTTTGTAAAATAAAGGCTTATAATAACGCTAAGTCGTCTAAATAGTCTCGTACCTTAGAAGCTAAATTAGATTTAGATAATATAGTAGAGGCTACTCTAGCTCTTGTTGTATTAGACGTTCTTATTACTTCTCTATCTAGTAGTAGTAGTATTAGTTTTCTTAACTCGCTATAAGGCGTTCTAGAGGGTTTTAACTTTAGAACTCTTTTAGTTTCTTAGAGTAATTAAAGTTGTCCTCTAGTTCCTATATTTCTTCTTATAGTTGTCCTTTCTCGTTTATTCTTATCTATTTTACTAAGTAGTAGTTCCTACTATTATAGAACTAGTATACTAAGATTTTTTTAACTTCCTATTCTTTTTATTCTCTATATATATCTACTTTGTACACTAGTAGTTCTATATCTTATAGTACTTTTTCTAGTAGTACTATATAGAATATTAGATATATCTTTATTTTACTTAGTAGTCTTAATTTAAATATAACTAGTATAACTTCTTTCTCTATTTTATATAGTCTTATCTTAATATAATCTAGTTTTAAGCTTAATTGTTTACTTTTAATATTTCTTTATAGTAACTATACTTTTTCCCCTCTTTAAATTAAGGTCCCTTTATATATCTTTTATTGCAATATTTTATTATACAATCTTATAGAAATTCTATATCTTGTCTTAATTAGTCGTGTATATTCTTAAGTCTATTAGTAAGGTTTTCTCCTCTTAGAGACTAAGATATTTTAATTCTTAGTGTTTAGTATATATTAAGGTTAAATCTATAGTTTGTAAAGAAGGGCGAGACTCTTATTACTACGTTTGTTGTACTATTGTATACTAACTATACTATAGGTAGTATCTATACCTAATTGTTTTAGTTATAATTAAAGTAGTATCTTAGGTATTGTTCTACTATCTAATTTATACGTTTTAATTATCTATCTATCTATAGATAGTATACTATTAACATTATATATTTAATTTCTAATTATACTATTATTGTTCCCTATAGTTTTAATATAAATCTTACGTCTCTATCTATAATAATCTTATCTAGTAGTCTGTGTTAGCTAATTATAGTTCCTAGAACCTAGTATATAGTAACTTCTATCTTACTTTTCTCTTTATATAGTCTAAAGTATAAGTACTTTATAAGTTTATCTACTATTATTAGGATTCTATTATATTTAACTCCTAATATTAAGTCTTTTAACTTAGGTAGTTTTGTAATAAAGTCTATTATAATAACTCTCTAAGGTCTTTCTAGTACTTTAATTAGTTGTAATATTCTATATAGTACGTGTCTACTATACTTATTTCTATAGTATTCTATATAGTCTTATAGTACTTCTATTACTAGTTATCTTACTTTTAAGATATAATAATCTCTTAGTAGTCTATCTAGTATTTTATTAATTCCTTAATATCTATATAGTAGTAGTTTATAGAACTATTGTATAAATTCTCTTTGTATTTTTCTTAGAATATACGTCCTTCTATAGGCTCGTGCGAGGCCTTCTTAGATCTTAAGTTTTTCTATTTCTTTAGGAGCTTTTCTTATTTCCTTCTAAATCTATTTATCTAGCTCGCTACTCTTTCTCTTAAGTATTATAGCTATTTTTAGTGTATTTAAGACTAAGTATCCTTCTTTATTCTTAATTAGAACTATACTAGTAGCGTTTACTTCTTCCTATAAGTCTAGTTTTCTACTAAAAGTATCTATAAATTAGTTATCTTTCTCTTTTATATATATAACTTTAAAGTTAAATATTAATAAGAACTCCTACTATCTCGTGTAGTATTATAATAAGTCTTTAGTTGTTATAAATCCTATAAGATTCTTATAGTCTATATAGACTTTTGTTTAGTATTTTACTCCTTATAAGTATACTCTCTATTGTTTAAATACTTTATAGATTACTAGTATCTCTTTGTTATAAATTAAGTAATTAAGCTCTACTAGCTTTATTTTCTTAGAGAAGTATTTAACTAAATATTCTTGTTTTATAGTTTAGTCTTCTTATATTAGTACTATTCTATAGACTAAGTTAGATATATCTATTTTTACTATTACTAGTAGTTCTAGGTTATATATTCTAATAACTAGGTTTTCTATAAAACGTTGTTTAATCTAACTAAATACTTTATTATATTCCTAAGTCTATTTAAATAGTATATCTTTCTTTATAAGGTTTATAAGTAGTTCTATTATTTTAGACTATCTTACTATTAGTTTTCTATAAAAGTTTGCTAATCTATAGAATTATTATACTTTTCGTAGGTTCTTTAGTATTAGCTATTCTTAGATTGTTTTAATCTTGTTTAGATCTATTTGTATTTTTCCTAGTTTAATAATAAATCTAAGGAAGTCTATTTCTTTTGTATAGAATTTGTATTTTCTTATTTTTAGAAACTTTTTACTTTTTACTAGTCTTTCTAGCACTTTATATATATACTATATATATTCTTCTTCTATTTCTAAGAATATAAGGATGTTGTCTAGGTATATAAATGTAAATACGTCTAGGTATTTTCTTAGGACTGTATTTATCCTTTCTTAAAATACTACTAGTATATTTATTAATCTAAAGGGTATAACTATATATTTAAATAGTCTATATTATATTCTAAATACTATTTTCTATTTATTACCTTCTTTAATTCTAATCTAGTAGTAAGCGTTTTAGATATCTAGTTTAGTAAAGATTTATACTTTCTATAGCCTATCTTATATCTTATCTATACGTAGTAAGGGATATTAGTTCTTGTCTATTATTACGTTAGTTTTTCTAAAATCTACGCAAAGTCTTTTCTTATCTATTCTCTTTTTATCTACGAATATAAGTCTATAAGCTACTAAAGATTTAGATTCTTATATCTATTTTTTCTTTATTACCTTTTGTATAAATACGCGTTTAATCTTTAATTCTTCTTTAGTTTTTTAATAGACTAAGCTCTATCCTATATTTTTTTCTTTTTCTAGGTCTATTACTAAATCCTATATTTAGTAGTCTAGAAAGTAGTTGTTAGGTTCTATAAGTTATTTTTCTTATTTCTTATATTCTTCTAGGAATTTTCCTTTATATGTAACTATATTAGCTTTTAATATTTCTTTCTTAGGGTAGCTAATTCTCTCTATTCTCTAATTAATTCTTAGGTTAGTTATCTATAACTATAGTATTCCTAGTATTATATCTTATTTGTTATTAATTGTTGTTATATCTATAACTATGTTCTTAATTTCTAATCCTTCTAGCTTTAGCGTAGAAGGTATTATTTTAAACCTTATAGGTTCCTAGAATAGTTTTCCTTTAATTGTACTTAGTTATTAAGGGTACTTCTTTATAGTATAAGTTATTTCTTAGTCTTCTATAAACTTCTTAGATATAAAGTTTCTTGTAGCTTTACTATTAATTATTATTTATACTTTCTTTTCTTAGTATATACCTATTTTCGTAATATATAAGCCTCTTATACTTTCTAGCTTTTTTTGCTTAGGTCTTTCTTTAAATTATCTATTCTTCTAGAGCTATTATCCTATCTTATATTTATAGTTCTCGTATTTTAGATATTTATTATAGGTATATTTATACTATAGTTTTCCTTAGATATATTCTTTTAATAGTTTAGGGCCTAGTCTAATTACTATATATTCTTTGTTAAGTATTTTAATTATTTCTTAACTTTAGATATCTTTTCTTATAATTACGTTTACGTAATTGTATCCTTTTCTTTGTATAGGCTATACGTAATTACGTGCCTTAAGTTCTCTATATATATAGTAATTTGTGTTTAGGTATAATATTTATAATATTATAGTATATACTAGGTATTCTAGATTTATTCTCTTGTCGTCCCCTACCTAGTAACTATCTATTCTAGGTCTTGTGTTTATTAAGATATAGTATACTATTAGT
This sequence comes from Ophiosphaerella korrae, assembly GCA_028456385.1. NCBI lineage: Eukaryota > Fungi > Ascomycota > Dothideomycetes > Pleosporales > Phaeosphaeriaceae > Ophiosphaerella > Ophiosphaerella korrae. The sequence continues at coordinate 2,558 of JALNQF010000703.1, read as the reverse complement.
ACTTGTAGTATATAGGCTTTGTTAATCTATTACGTTTTTCTTATAAAGAACTACTATTCCCTTTATATAGGTATTCTACCTACTATAACTATATATTACTCTATCTATTATTAGAATATTATAAACTTTTTTACCTTAAGATTATATTCTTTCTAGTCTTTGTACGCTTCCTCTATACTTATAACTAGTAAGTATTTCTAAATAAATTTCTATTCTTTATTTCGTTCTTCTATATCTATTATTGTATAGCTATTATAGCTATATATTCTTAACTAGGCGTACTTAGTACCTCTTATATTAGTTTATTTCTTATCTCCTTATAATTCTTTAGAAGAGACTATTATAGTCTCTTTATCTTATACTAGTCCTTCGGCCTAGATTAATAGTATCTAGGGTTCTTCCTCTTCTAAATCTTCTATTAGTAAGTCTATTATATATACTATTTCTTCTAGCTATACTTTTATTCTTTCTTTTATTACTACTACTCTATTCTTTTATAAGAACTATCCTACTCTTTATTTACTAAAAAAGTATATATAGTAGTTATCTTTGTAATAAAAGGTCTAATAGAGTATTATATACTATATTTCTTTACTCCTAGCTACTTTCTCCTAAGGTTTAGCCTATATCTTAGGTACTTCTTTTTTATTCTTAGTCGTTTTTAACTATATTTCTTTCTTTAGGTCTTTACTTTTATAGTCTTTTATAAAGTGTCTTAGTTTCCTATATTTATAGTATATTATATTCTTTTTCTATTTTAACTAGTAATCTTTTACGTAGTAGCTTTTCTTACTATAACTAAAGTACGTAAAGTCTTTATTCTTCTTAAATTTCTTATCTTTATTAGCGTTAAGGATTATAGGGTCTCTAGCGTCTTAGTTTTTAGGTTACTCTCTATATTTATTTTTCTTCTATTCTTAAAAGTTATTATCTATCTATATTACCTATTATTTTAGAGCTTTTAGTATTCTTAGTTTTTCTATATAAATTATCTCGTATTAGATTTTTAAGTTTAATCTATATTTAAATCTTAATATTAGTAATACTTTATTCTATTCTATATTCTATAATAGTTATTTAAACTATAATACGTATTTAGGAATACTCTTATATTATATAAGTCTTTTAAGTTTCTCTTTAGCTTATTAAGTAATATCTATATTACTAAATACTACTTTTATTTGTTTAGTAAAGTATTTATAACTTCTAAAGATAGCTCTAGTTTTATTCTTCTATATTCTTAGTGCGTGTATTATATAATCTATCTAGTAAGATTTAAACTATTATATAGTATTTTCTTTAAAGTATATTCTAATATATATTACCTTTTTATCCTCTTTATTAAAGTGTAGTACCTATATATTAATCTATAGTTATACTACTACTATAAAGTGTTTTAATTTTTCCTTTATTCTATTAAATTTCTTTAATATAGGTATCTTAGGTAGCTTCTTTATTATACTTATTTCTAGTCTCTAAGTAATTTATTCTATCTAGTTCTATCTTACTATAATAGCCTTAATTTAAATTTTATTTTACTTAACGTAATCTTATAGCTCTTTATTCTATATTTCTAGGGCCTTAATTATTAGTTATATGTCTTCTTTCTTAGTAATTAGGTTGTTTAAGTTTGTCTTAACTACTACCTAGTTAGTTTTGTCTAACTTGTAACTACTTAGAGGTACCTTACCTCTTTTCTTAGTTAAACTTTCTACTATTATATTAGCTAGACTATATACTACTTACGCTTTACTTCTCTTAATATCTAAATTAGTAAAGTATAATAGGCTACTTACGTTAACTATAAGTAGCTATTAGGGTATTAGTAGATTAGGAGTTAATAGTAAAGTTTGTATAAATAATCTATAATAACTAGTATTAATAGAAGATGTTTTACAACTATCTTGTATTAGCGTTCTATAGTTAAAAGATTAAATTACTAATACTATTCTAATAATGCGTATTGTTACTAACTATATAGTAATAATATCTTAGTAGCTTTATTACTTTATATTTACTAAGATCGCGAATTTATAAATTTGTTATATAATAGCTTTATAACTTTGTATTTACTAAGATTATAAATTTATAAATTTGTTACTATTATAAGATACGAGCTTAGGAATAAGTAGGAGATAATTATTAATTAAAGAGCTATCTAAGCTAGGCTACTTATATATAGTAGAGTAGCTTAAATAGCTTATACGGCTCGCTTACTACTATAGGCTTACTTAAATTATATAGAGTAAAGCTCTAACTTATAATATACTCCTTAGGTAAGCTACGTAGTAGAGCTATTTAATAAGTTTTATAGTAGTTATCTAAACTTAGTTAAAAATACCTTTACTTATAATTCTATTTATTTTAGGCTTATGCGTAAGTACTAAGCGCTTATACGCTACGCGTAGTATATTTAGAGTTTTCTTAGCCTCGTAAACTCTTTAGTAACTATTATTATAGCTATTATAAGTTACTATTTTTAAAGCTTTTAAAGCTTACTTTTTATATTAGTAATTATTATACTAACTTGTTCTTATAGAGTAAAGCTAAGAAAGCTA
>JALNQF010000702.1:0-16366 GCA_028456385.1 Ophiosphaerella korrae | reverse complement strand
AATAAATATAATATATATAAAACTTTATAATATACTTATTATAATATATTAAGGTAAAAACTTTTAAATAAGAGTAAATACTCTTTTATTTATTATTATTCTTTATATATATAGTTTATATACTTCTTATAACTATTTATATAACTATTATTTTCTTAGTATAATTATATATAATTATTATAGTTAGTTATTAATGTAAAATATTAATAACTTTAGACTTTACTAATATATTATAAATATTCTAACTTTATTTAAATATTTATTAGTAAATATTTAATAAGATAGTAATTTATAGTATTATTTTATACTTTTAAAAAAAAGAGTAATTAAAAGAGTAATTAAGTAAGAGTAATTACTCTTACTCTTACTCGAGTAATTAGTAACCCTAATATAAAGTAATATAAATAGATTAGTAGTAATATTATAATAGGGCTACTAGAGTCGACTTTCTAATAACCTCTATAGTTATTAGTAGATTAAAAGTTAATAATAAAAGCTTATATTGTAATTAGTAATAACTATAAATAATAGTTAATTTGTATATACAATATTAAGTATTAGAGTTCTAGGTTAAAGATTAAATTACTAATACTATCTTAATAATACGTATTATTACTAATTATATATTCTTACTAATCTATTAATCTATTACTTATATCTAGTCTTAGTAACTATAGATTAAGGATTACTAATCTATTAATCTATATTTATATTTTGTCTATATAATTAATAGATTAAGAGATTACTTACGTATCCTAATTAGAAGTAGTCTCCTAATTAAAGTTATTACTTTACTTGTCTTATACTTTGTTAGTACTTAAGTTAAGACTAATTAGTTCTATCTTAATTTCTCTTATTACTAGCGTAATACTATCTTTTCTTCTAGATAGTCTTTTATTTTCTTATCCTAGAGCTAAAGTTATTAGTTTAGTTTCTTTATTAATATAAAGTTCTTTATTTTCTATCTTTATACCTACTAAGTCTACTCTTTATTGTATTTAATTAGTAGATTGTATATTATACTATAGTATTATAATATTTTTATATTTTTATTATAAGTCTATAAACTCTCTATTAGTTAATATTTCTTTAAAGTATAGTAAGGCTAATAAAGCGTATATTTATACTAATACTTATTTATCTTATAACTTATCTAGTATATTTATAGTAGAGTATAAGTTAAAAATACTTATTTATACGTCTATACTTATATATAATAAGAAGAGCTATAACCTATACTTAAGAAAAACTATTATTATAGATTATAGAAGCTAAAAAAAAGTATAAGTAACTCTATAAAATTTCTTGTTATACGCTAAAAGAATATTAGTCTTAGTTTCTTAATAATTAGACGTAACTATCTAATAACTAAGCCTATTTATCTTATCTTTATAAGACAAAGGCCTTAAATAATAAGAAGTCTATTAAGTAGTCTACTCTTCTAGAATCTAAGCTTAATTTTAAAGATATAGTAGAGGCTACTCTAGCTCTTACTATACTAGGTAAGTCTAATATCTCTCTATCTATTACTAATAGTACTATTCCTCTTAGTTTACTACTAGGTAGTCTAGAGAGTTTTAACTTTAGAACTCCTCTAGTTCCTATATTTCCTCCTATAGTTATCTTTTTTTATCTATACCTATCTATTTTACTAAATAGTAGTTCTTACTATTATAGAACTTATATTCTAGGATTTCTTTAACTTCTTATTCTTCTTATTTTCTATATATATCTACTTTATATACTAGTAGTTCTATAATTTATAGTACTATCTCTAGTAGTACTATATAGAAGGTTAGGTATATCTTTACCTTATTTAGTAGCTTTAGTTTAAATATAACTAGTATAACTTTCTTCTTAATTTTATATAGTCTTATCTTAATATAGTCTAGTTTTAAACTTAGTTATTTACTTTTAATATTTTTTTATACTAACTATACTTTTTCTCTTTCTTTAAATTAAAGTCTTTCTTCGTATTTCTTGTTATAGTACTTTACTATCTAATTATATAGAAACTCTACGTCTTATCTTAATTAATTATATATTTCTTTAAGTCTATTAGTAAGGTTTTCTCCTCTTAGAGACTAGGATTCTTTAGATCTTAGTATTTAATATATACTAGGGTTAAATCTATAATTTATAAAAAAAAGTAATACTTTTATTACTATATTCTTTGCGCTATTATATACTAACTATACTATAGGTAGTAGCTATACCTAGTTATTCTAGTTATAGTTAAGGTAATATCTTAAGTACTATTCTATTATTTAATTTATTTATTTAGATTATTTATTTATTTATAGGTAATATACTATTAATATTGTATAATTAATTTCTATTTATACTATTATTGTTTTCTATAGTTTTAATATAAATCTTATATCTCTATCTAAAATAATATTGTCTAGGAGTTTATATTAACTAATTATAATCCCTATAATCTAATATATAGTAACTTCTATCCTACTTTTTTCTTTATATAGCTTAAAGTAGAAATATTTTATAAGCTTATCTACTATTATTAGGATTTTATTATACTTAACTTTTAATATTAAGTTTCTTAACTTAAGTAGCTTTATAATAAAGTTTATTATAATAACTCTTTATAGTTACTCTAGTACTTCTATTAGTTATAGTATTCTATATAGTATATATCTACTATACTTATTTCTATAATATTCTATATAGTTTCTTAGTACTTCTATTACTAGTTATCTTACTTTTAGAATATAGTAGTTTTATAGTAGTTTATCTAGGGTGTTATTAATTTTTTAGTATTTATATACTAGTAATTTATAGAATTATTATATAAATTCTCTTTAGATCTTTTATAGAATATATATCTTTTTATAAGCTTATATAAATCTTTTTTAGTTTTTTAGTTTTTTTATTTCTTTAGATACTTTCTTTATTACTTTCTAAATCTATTTGTCTAACTTACTACTCTTTCTTTTTAGTGTTACAGCTATTTTAGGTATATTTAGGACTAAATATCCTTCTTTATTCTTAATTAAAACTATACTAGTAGCGCTTACTTCTTCTTGTAAGTCTAGTCTTCTACTAAAGGTATCTATAAATTAGTTATCTTTCTCTTTTGTATATATAATTTTTATATTAAATATTAATAGGAATTCTTACTATCTTATATAGTATTATAATAAGTTCTTATTTATTATAAATCCTATATAATTTTTATAGTCTATATAGACTTTTATTTAGTATTTTACTTTTTATAAGTATACTTTCTATTACTTAAATACTTTATAGATTACTAGTATCTCTTTATTATAAATTAGGTAATTAAGCTTTACTAGCTTTATTTTCTTAGAGAAGTATTTAACTAAATATTCTTATTTAGTTCTTAGGTCTTCTTATATTAGTACTATTCTATAGACTAAGTTAGATACATCTATTTTTACTATTACTAGTAGGTCTAGGTTATATATTCTAATAACTAGGTTTTCTATAAACTTTCTTTTAATTTTATTAAATACTTTATTATATTTTCTTATCTATTTAAATAGCGTATCTTTTTTTTAAAAGTTTTATTATAAGTTCTATATTTTTAGACTATCTTATAATTAACTTTATTATAGTTATAACAAGAGAAAACTAATTTAAGCTAATTAGCCCTACTATAGATAACAACAACGTATATAACCTATAGGGAGACAAACTAGATTAGGAGACTAACTACAATAGAGATACGTAATAGATTTGTAATTTACAATCTTAGTAAATACAAAGTATAAAGCTAAGTACGTAATAGATTTATAATTTGCGATCTTAGTAAATATAAAGTATAAAGTTAGCTAAGAGGCCTAAGTATATAGTTAGTAGGATGCGTATTATTAGGATAGTATTAGTAATTTAATCCTCTAACTATAGAACGCTAATACAAGAAAGTTACAAAATATCTTTTATTATTTATAGTTATTATAGATTTCTATATAAGCTTTTACTATTAACTCTTAATCTACTAACTCTTTTAAGATAGGTACCTATAGTTAATAATAAGAGGCCTATTATACCTTACTAATTTAGTTATTATAAGAAGCAAAGCGTAAGTAGCGTATAGTCTAGCTAATACGATAGTAGAAAGCTTAACTAGAAAAGTAGCTAAGGTACCTATAAGTAGTTATAAGTTAGATAATATAGTATAGAAAGATATTAAAAACTATATAAACAACTTAATCTCTAAAAAGGAAGATATAAAATTAGTAATTAATACTTTAGAAACCTAGAATAAAGAACTTTAGGAATACGTAAAATAGAATAAGGCCTAGATTAAAGCTATTATTAAAGGATAAAACTAAATAGAACTAATTATATAACGTCTAGAGATAAGTACAATAAAGAAACTACTAAAAATACTTATCTTTAAGAAGTTTAATAGAATAAAGGAGAAACTAAGACCTTTTATAGCTTTAGTATAACTTTAGATAGATATATAAGTACTGTACTTTAATATAGAAGAAAAGAAAGTAATATATATTAGACTATACTTTAAAGAAGATATAATAAGATAGTATAAACTTTACTAGATAGATTACATAATATACTCTTTAATAACCTAGAAAGATAAAATAAGAGCTATCTTTAGAAGTTATAAATACTTTACTAAATAAATAAGAGTAGTATTTAGAGACATAGACGTTACTTAACAAGCTAAAGAATAGCTAGAAAAACTTATATAAAACTAGAGCATTCCTAAGTATATATTATAATTTAAATAACTATCCTAAAATATAGAATAGAATAAGTTAGCCCTAATATTACAATTTAAACAAGAATTAAACTCTAAAATTTAATATAAAATAATCTATATAGAGAAACTATAGATACTAGAAGCTTTAAAGTAATAGGTAATATAAATTAATAATAATCTTTAAGAATTAAAGAAGAATAAATATAGAGGTTATACTTAAAACTATAACAAGAGAGACTCTATAGTCCTTAACGCTAATAAAGACAAGAAGAAGAAAAAGAATAAGGACTTTACGTACTTTAACTATAGTAAGAAAAGCTACTACGTAAAGGACTACTAATTATAAAAGAAGAAAGATATAGTATATTATAAATATAAGAAACCTAGACACTTTATAAAAGACTATAGAAGTAAAGACCTAAAAAAAGAAACTTAGTTAAAAATAACTAAAAAGAAGAAAGAAGTACTATAAGTATAGGCTAAACTTTAAGAAAAAGTAGCTAGGAGTAAAGAAGTATAATATATAATACTCTACTAGACTTTTTATTATAATAATAACTACTATATATATCTTTTTAGTAAATAGAGAGTAGTATAGTTCCTATAGAAATAGAGATATAAAGTAGCTATAATAAAGGAAAATAGAATAAAAGCGTAGCTAGAAAAAATAGTATACGTAATAGACCTACTAGTAGAAGACCTAGAAAGAGAAGAGCCCCTAGTACTATTAATCTAGGCTAAAAGACTAGCACTAGATAAAGAGACTACTATAACTACCTCTAAAAGACTATAAGGAAGTAAGAAATAAGTTAGTATAAAAAGTATAGAATACGCTTAGCTAATAATATATAGCTATAATAGCTATATAATAATAGATATAGAGGAATAAAATAAAGAATAGAGATTTATTTAAATATACTTAATAGTTATAAGTATAGAAGAAGTATATAAAGACTAGAAAGAACGTAATCTTAAAGAAATAAAGTTTATACTATTCTAAAAATAGATAAAATAGTATATAGTTATAGTAAGAAGAATACCTATATAAAAAGAATAGTAATACTTTATAAAGAAAACGTAATAGATTAATAAAGCCTATATACTAAAAGTACTAGTAGTATACTATATCTTAATAATAAATATACCTAGTAAAGATAAATACTAAGAAGAGGATAACAAAATAATAGATCTAAAATATCTAGTATATATTAAAGTATTATAGATATTATACCTAGATAAAAATTATATTATATACAAGAACTCTAAAGTAAATAATAACGTATAGCCTATACAAAGAAGAGGCTATAATTACACAAGAGTAATTCTAGTAGAAGATATCTAAGGATAGGAAATAATCCTAGAAGATAGATACGTAGTAGTAAGACTAGGATCTAGACTAACTAAGAGATACGTCTAAGGAGGACTATAGTATAAATATAAGTATAATAAATATCTAAAATATAAAGAGTATAAACTTAAAGTAAGGCTATAGCTCTAGAAAGATAGATAATTTATAAAGTCGCCTAAGTAAGAAAAGCTAGAAAGTATAAGAGGACTATATATTACAAAAATAGGTATATACTAAGAAAAGAAAGTATAATTAATAATTAATAGTAGAGCTACAAGAAACTTTATATCTAAGAAATTTATAGAAATATAAGGAATACGTTATATAATAAAGAAATACCCTTAATAACTAAGTATAATTAAAGAAAAACTATTTTAGGAACCTATTAGGTTTAAAACTGTTCTCTCTATATTAGAACTAGAAAGGATAATAATTAAAAATATAGTTATAGACATAATAACAATTAATAACAAATAAGATATAATACTAGGTATACTATAGTTATAGATAACTAACTTATATATTAATTAGAGAATAAGAAAGATTAATTATAATAAAATAAATATATTAAAGGCGAATATAAATACCTACAAAGGAGAATTCCTAGAAGAATATAAGAAATAGGAGAAACAGCTTATAGAGCCTAAAGATTACCTTCTAGAATATTAGCTATAGGACTTAGTAATAGAACTAGAAGAAGGAAAAAACGTAGAATAGAGCCTAGTCTACTAAAAAACTAAAGAAGAATCTAAAATTAAATAAGTGTTTATCTAAAACGTATTAAAGAAAGGATAGATATAAGAATCTAAGTCCTTAGTAGTATATAGACTTATCTTTATAGATAAGAAAGAAATAAGTAATAAGAGACTTTATATAGATTTTAGAAAAACTAACGTAGTTATAAATAAAAACTAATACCTACTACTATAAATAGATAAAATACAAAATAGACTATAAAGAGTAAAAATCTTTATAAAGCTAGATATCTAGAATACCTACTATTAAATTAGAATTAAAAAAGGTAATAAATAGAAAATAGTATTTAGAATATAGTATAGACTATACAAATACTTAGTTATACTATTTAGCTTAATAAACGCACTAGTAGTATTTTAAGAAAAAATTAATATAGTACTAAGAGAGTACTTAAACGTATTTATATTTGTATACTTAGACAACATCCTTATATTCTTAGAGTTAGAAGAAGAACACGTATAATATATACATAAGGTACTAGAAAAACTAGTAGAAAATAAACTATTTCTTAAAATAAGAAAATACAAATTCTATATAAAGGAAATAGATTTCCTTAGATTTATTATTAAACTAGGAAAGATTAAGATTAACCTAGAAAAGATTAGATTAATTAACAAATAGCTAACACTAAAAAACCTAAAGGAAGTACAATAATTTTATAGGCTAGCTAACTTTTATAGAAAGTTAATAGTAGGATAGTTTAAAGATATAGAACTAATAACAAGACTTATAAAAAAAGACACACTATTTAAATAGATAAAAGAATATAATAAAGTATTTAGGAAAATTAAGAGAAAGTTTATAGAAAACCTAGTTATTAGAATATATAACCTAGACCTACTAGTAATAGTAAAAATAGACGTATCTAACTTAGTCTATAAAATAGTACTAATACAAGAAGACCTATAGACTAAAAAAGAATACTTAGTTAAATACTTCTCTAAGAAGATAAAAATAGTAGAACTTAACTACTTAATCTATAATAAAGAAATACTAGCAATCTATAAAGTATTTAAATAATAGAGAGTATACTTACAAAGAGTAAAGTATTAGATAAAGGTCTATATAGACTACGAGAATTTTATAGGATTTATAATAAATAAAGAACTATTATAATAATATATAAGATAGTAGGAATTCTTATTAATATTTAATATAAAAATTATATATACAAAAGAGAAAGATAACTAATTTATAGATACTTTTAGTAGAAGACTAGACTTACAAGAAGAAGTAAGCGCTACTAGTATAGTTTTAATTAAGAATAAAGAAGGATATTTAGTCCTAAATATACTTAAAATAGCTGTAACACTAAAAAGAAAGAGTAGTAAGCTAGACAAATAGATTTAGAAAGTAATAAAGAAAGTATCTAAAGAAATAGAGAAATTAGAAATCTAAGAAGGATTAGTATAGGCCTATAAAAGGATATATATTCTAAGAAAAATTTAAAGAGAATTTATACAATAATTCTATAAATTACTAGTATATAGTTATTAAAGGATTAATAAAACCTTAAATAGATTACTATAAGATTACTATATCCTAAAAGCTAGGTAACTAGTAATAGAAGTACTACAAGACTATATAGAATACTAAAGAAACAAGTATAATAGATATACGCTATATAGAATATTATAACTAATAGAAGTACTAGAACAACTATAAGGAGTTATTATAATAAACTTTATTACGAAGTTACCTAAGTCTAAGGACCTAATATTAGGAGTTAAGTACGACAGAATCTTAATAATAGTAGATAAACTTATAAAGTATTTATACTTTAGACTATATAAAGAGAAAAGTAGGATAGAAGTTACTATATATTAAGTTCTAAGAACTATAATTAGTTAATATAGACTACTAGATAAAATTATTATAGATAGAGATATATAATTTATATTAAAACTATAGGAAACAATAATAGCGTAATTAAGAATATAGTACGTAATATCTATAGTATATTACCTATAAATAGATAGATAGTTAGAATAAATAAATTAAATAGTAGAATAATACTTAAGATACTACCTTAACTATAACTAGAATAGTTAGGTACAACTACTACCTATAGTATAGTTAGTATACAACAGCGTAAAGAATATAGTAATAAAAGTATTACCTTTTTTTATAAATTATAGATTTAAACCTAGTGTATACTAAATACTAAGAAACTAGATATCTTAGTCCTTAAAAAGAGAAAACTTCGCTAATAGACTTAAAAATATACACGATTAATTAAGATAAGACGTAGAATTCCTATATAACTAGATAGTAAAATACTACAATAAGAAATATAAAGAAGAACCTTAATTTAAAAAAAGAGAAAAAGTATAGTTAGTATAAAAGAATATTAAGAGTAAATAACTAAACTTAAAACTAGATTACGTTAAGATAAGACTATATAAAATTAAGAAAGAAATTATACTAGTTATATTTAAACTAAAGCTACTAAATAAGATAAGGATATACCTAACCTTTTATATAGTACTACTCAAGATAGTACTATAAAACGTAGAACTACTAGTATATAAAGTAGATATGTATAGAGAATAAGAAGAATAAAAAGTTAAAGAAATCCTAGTATACTAATTTTATAATAGTAAGAACTACTACCTAGTAGAATAAATAAGTATAGATAAGAAAGGGTAACTATAAGAGAAAATATAGGAACTAGAAGATAACCTTAATTACTCTAAGAAACTAGAAGAGTTCTAAAGTTAAAACCCTCTAGACTACTTTATAGTAAACTAAGAAAATTAATATTACTAGCGCTAAATAGAGAGGTATTAGGAACGTCTAATATAGTAGGAGCTAGAGTAGCCTAAACTATATCCTTAAGGTCTACCTTAGCCTCTAAGGCATAAAACTATTTAGATAATTTAGTGTTATTATAAGCCTTTATTTTATAAAAACGCTTAATATAAGAATAAAGATTTACTAGCTTATAAAGAGTTAGCTTATACTTAGCTTTAGCTTCTATAAGCTATAATTATAGTATCTCTTAAGCCTAGTTAATAGCTCGCTCTCTATAACTTAGTAAGAAAAGACTATTATTATAGTTGTAATAAGGGAAAACTAATTTAAACCAATTAGCCCTACTATAGATAACGACAATATATATAACCTATAGGGCAACGAACTTGACTAGGAGGCTAACTACAATAGAGATACGTAACGAATTCGCGATTTGCGATCTTAGTAAATACGAAGTACGAATTCGTTATATAATAAATTCGCGATTCGCGATCTTAGTAAAAACGAAGTATAAAGCTAGCTAAGTAGTATAGGTATATAGTTAGTAGTAATACGTATTATTAGGATAGTATTAGCAATTCAATCCTTTAACTACGGAACGCTAATACAAGATAGTTGCGAAATATCTTCTATTGTTTATAGTTATTGTAGATCCTAACACGAACTTTTGTTATTATCTCTTAATCTACTAACCTCCCTAGATAGGTACCTGTAGTTGACAATAGGAGGCCCGTTACAACTATATAGAAATTAAATACTTATACTCTATAAGAGAAATACTAGATAGTATATACTTATATTAAATATTAGCTAGAATATACTTGCTATAGTATTTACTATCTTTTAAAGATATAAGATAAGTAAGCTTTAATTAAGTATAATAGGCGCAAAGAAATATTTTAACCTTATTATAAGTAATATAAGTAATAAGAAGAAGTTTATTGTAGTTAGAATAATAAGATATAGAGAATAATAAAGAATTAGAAATAAATAAAGAAACTAGACTAATAACTTTAGGCCTAGAATAGAGAAATAAGAACTTATCTAGAGAGGGGAATAGTATTATAGTTATAACAAGAGAAAACTAATTTAAGCTAATTAGCCCTACTATAGATAACGATAACGTATACGACCTATAAGGAGATAAACTAGATTAGGAGACTAACTATAATAGAGATACGTAATAGATTTATAATTTGCGATCTTAGTAAATACAAAGTATAAAGCTAAGTACGTAATAGATTTATAATTTGTAATCTTAGTAAATATAAAGTATAAAGTTAGCTAAGAGGCCTAAGTATATAGTTAGTAGGATACGTATTATTAAAATAGTATTAGTAATTTAATCCTCTAACTATAGAACGCTAATACAAGAAAGTTATAAAATATCTTTTATTATTTATAGTTATTATAGATCTCTATACAAGCCTTTACTATTAACTCTTAATCTACTAACTCTTTTAAGATAAGTACTTATAGTTAATAACAAGAGGCCTATTATAAACTTTCTATAAAAGTTTACTAGCCTATAAAATTATTATACTTCTTTTAAGTTCTTTAGTATTAGCTATTTATTAATTAACTTAATCTTTTCTAAATTAATCTTTATTTTTCCTAGTTCTATAATAAATCTAAGGAATTCTATTTCTCTTATATAAAATTTATATTTTCTTATTTTAAGAAATAGTTTATTTTCTACTAGCTTTTCTAGTATTTTGTATACGTATTATATATATTTGTAACGTAGTTACCTATTATTAACTATAGGTGCCTATATTAGAGTTAGTAGATTATAAAGTAATAATAAAAGCTTGTATAGAGATCTATAATAACTATAAACAATAAAAGATATTTTATAACTATCTTATATTAGCGTTCTATAGTTAAAGGATTAAATTACTAATTATATACTTATTGTAATCTATAATCTATAGTTACTAAGATTAGTAGATTATAGATTGTCTTAATCTATAATCTATTAATACTAAGAGTCTATAGATTATAGATTAGCTTAGGTGTCTTAGTTATATATAGTCTCCTAATTAAGATTATTACTTTACTTGTCCTATACTTTGTTAGTACTTAAGTTAGAACTAATTAGTTCTATCTTAATTTCTTCTATTATACCTATAATACTATCTCCCTTTCTAGGTAGGTCCTAGTTTATCTATCTTAGAGCTAGAGTTATTAATCTAGTTTCTTTATTAATATAGAGTTCTTTATCCTCCCTAATACCTATTTTATTTACGCGTTGTTGCTATCTTCTTACTAATTATATATTACGTAATAGTATTAAAATATTTCTTTATTCTTATTATACTTCTCTTAAGTTAAACCCTAAGTCTTTTCTTTATATTATTTCTATAAATAATAGTAAAGCTTATAAAGTATATATTTGCGCGAATATACGTAGTTCTTATAATATATCTAGTATTTCTCTCTCTAAGTGTATATTTATTACGCTTATTTTTACGTCTAGGCTTAATAATAATAAGGAAAGCTATTAACTAGACTTAAGAGAAATTACTATCTTAAATTGTAGAGGCTAAAGCTAAGCGTAAGTGTATCTAGGAGCTTACGTAGAGTAAGCTAGTAGAGAATTAAGCTTATTTCTCTTGTCTTTATAAGATAAAGGCCTTAAATAATAAGAAATTAGCTAAGTAGTTAGTAGCTCTAGAAGCTAAGCTAGATCTAGATAAAGTATTTAGTATTACTATAGTAGGTCTTGCGCTAGACGTCTCTATTATCTCTTTATCTATTGTTAGTAGTATTAGTTCTCTTAGTTTACTACTAGGTGTTCTAGAGGGTTTTAACTTTAGTAGTCTTCTAGTTTCTTAGAGTAATTAAGGTTATCCTCTAGTTCCTATATTTTCTCCTATAGTTGTCCTTTCTCGTCTATACCTATCTATTCTACTAGGTAGTAGTTCCTACTATTATAGAACTAGTATTATAAGATTTCTTTAACTTCTTATTCTTCTTATTCTTTATATATATCTACTTTATACACTAGTAGTTCTACTTCTTATAGTACTTATTCTAGTAGAGCTATATAGAATATTAGGTGTATCTTTATTTTATTTAGTAGTTTTAGTCTGAATATAACTAGTAAGATTTTCTTCTTAATTTTGTATAGTTTTATCTTAACGTAGTTTAGTTTTAAACTAGGCTATTTACTTTTAATATTCTTCTATACTAGCTATACTTTTTCTCTCTCTCTAAATTAGGGTCCTCTTTTATATTTCTTATTATAATACTTTACTATCTAATTGTATAGGAATTCTACGTCCTATCTTAGTTAGTTATATATATCTTTAAGTCTATTAGCAAAGTTTTCTCTTCTTAGAGACTAAGATATCTAGTTTCTTAGTATTTAGTGTATATTAGGTTTAAATCTATAGTTTATAAAAAAGAGTAATACTCTTATTACTATATTCTTTACGCTATTATATACTAACTATGCTATAAGTAGTAGTTATACCTAATTATTTTAGTTATAGTTAAGGTAGTATCTTAAGTATTGTTCTACTATCTAATTTATTTGTTCTAACTATCTATCTATCTATAGGTAGTATACTATAGATATTACGTATTTAATTCCTAATTATACTATTATTATTTCCTATAGTTTTAATATAAATTATACGTCTCTATTGTTGTAGGTGTTACTAGAGTCGACTACCTAATACCTAATTAGAAGTTAGTAGATTAAGAGATAATAATAAAAGTTCGTGTTAGGATCTATAATAACTATAAACAATAGAAGATGTTTTGCAACTATCTTGTATTAGCGTTCTATAGTTAAAGGATTAAATTACTAATACTATCTTAATAATGCGTATTACTACTAACTATATACTTATACTTCTTAGCTAGCTTTGTACTTTATATTTACTAAGATCGCGAATTACAAATTTATTACGTACACGAATTTATACTTTGTATTTACTAAGATTGTAAATTGTAAATTTATTACGTATCCTTATTATAGTTAGCTTCCTAGTTAAGTTTGTTACCTTATAAGTTATATATGTTGTTATTATCTATAGTAGGGCTAATTAGTTTAAATTAGCTTTCCCTTATTACTACTATAACACTATTCTCCTCTCTAGGTAGGTTCTTATTTCTCTACCCTAGGCCTAAGGTTATTAGTCTAGTTTCTTTATTTATCTCTAGTTCTTTATTATTCTCTATATCTTTACGTTCTAATTACAATAAACTTCTTCTTATTACTTATATTACTTATAATAGGGTTAAAATATTTCTTTACTCCTATTATACTTAGCTAAAACTTACGTACCTTATATCTTTAAAGGATAGCAAACACTATAACGAGTATATTCTAGCTAATATTTAATATAAGTATACGCTATCTAGCGTTTCTCTTATAGAGTGTAAGTGTTTAATTTCTATATAGTCTCTTCTTACTAAGTTATATAGGGCGAGCTGTTAACTAGGCTTAAGAGATACTATTATTATAGCTCGTAGTAGCTAAGGCTAAGTATAAGCTAACTCTTTATAAGCTAGTAGATCTTTATTCTTATATTAAGCGTTTTTGTAAGATAAAGGCTTATAATAATACTAAATTATCTAAATAGTCTTGTGCCTTAGAGGCTAAGATAGACCTTAAAGATATAGTTTAGGCTACTCTAGCTCCTATTGTATTAGACGTTCCTAACGCCTCTCTATCTAGTAGTAGTATTATTAGTTTTCTTAATTTACTATAAGGCGCTCTAGAAGGTTTTAATTTTAGAAGTCCTCTAGTTTCTTAGAGTAGTTAAGGTTATCTTCTAGTTCCTATATTTCTTCCTATAGTTGCCCTTTCTTGTCTATACCTATCTATTTTACTAGGTAGTAGTTCCTACTATTATAGAACTAGCGTACTAGGATTTTCTTAACTTCTTATTCTTCTTATTCTCTATATATGTCTACTTCGTACACTAGTAGTTTTACTTCTTATAGTACTTGTTCTAGTAGAGCTACGTAGAATATTAGGTATATCTTTATCTTATTTAGTAGCTTTAGTCTAAATATAACTAGTAAGATTTTCTTCTTAATTTTATATAGTCCTATCTTAACGTAGTCTAGTTTTAAACTAGGCTATTTACTTTTAATATTCTTCTATACTAACTATACTTTTTCTCCCTCTCTAAATTAAGGTCTTCTTTTATATTTCTTATTGTAGTACTTTACTATCTAATTGTATAGGAATTCTACGTCCTATCTTAGTTAGTTATATATGTTTTTAAGTCTATTAGCAAAGTTTTCTCTTCTTAAAGACTAAGATATCTAGTTTCTTAGTATCTAGTATATATTAGGTTTAAATCTATAGTTCGCAAAAAAAGGTAATACTCTTGTTACTATATTCTTTGCGCTATTGTATGCTAACTATACTATAAGTAGTAGCTATACCTAGTTATTTTAGTTGTAGTTAAGGTAGTATCTTAGATATTGTTCTACTATCTAATTTATTTATTCTAATTATTTATCTATCTATAGGTAATATACTATAGACATTATATACTTAATTCCTAATTACGCTATTATTATTTCCTATAGTTTTAATATAAATCTTATATCTCTATCTATAATAATTTTGTCTAGTAGTCTATATTAACTAATTATAGTTCCTAGAACCTAGTATATAGTAACCTCTATCTTACTTCTCTCTTTATATAGTCTAAAGTATGTATACTTTATAAATTTATCTACTATTGTTAGGATTCTATTATATTTAACTTCTAATATTAGGTCTTTAGACTTTAGTAACTTTGTAATAAAGTCTATTATAATAACTCCCTATAGTTATCCTAGTACTTTTACTAGTTATAATATTCTATATAGTACGTATCTATTATACTTATTCCTCTAATATTCTATATAGTCTTGTAGTACCTCTATTACTAGTTATCTTACCTTTAAGATATAGTAATCTCGTAGTATCTTATCTAGAGTCTTGTTAATCCTTTAGTATCTATATACTAGTAGTTTGTAAAACTATTATACGAATTCTCTTTAGATTTTCTTTAAGATATATATTCTTCTATATGCTTGTACGAGTCCTTTATAGATTTCTAGTTTCTCTATTTCTTTAGATACTTCTTGTATTATTTTCTAAATCTATTTGTCTAGCTCGCTACTTTTTCTTTTAAGTGTTACGGCTATTTTAGGTATATTTAGGACTAAATGTCTTTCTTTATTTTTAACTAAGACTATACTAGTAGCGCTTACTTCTTCTTGTAAGTCTAGTCTTCTACTAAGGGCGTCTATAAACTAATTATCTTTCCTTTTTATATATATAATTTCTATGTTAAATATTAATAAGAATTCCTACTATCTTGTATAGTATTATAATAGTTCCTTATTTGTTATAAATCTTATAAGATTCTTATAATCTATATAGACTTTTGTCTAGTACTTTACTCTTTATAAGTATACTCTCTATTACTTAAATATTTTGTAGATTACTAGTATCTCTTTATTATAGATTAGGTAGTTAAGTTCTACTATCTTTATTTTCTTAGTAAAGTATTTAACTAAGTGTTCTTTTTTAGTCTCTAGGTCTTCTTGTATTAGTGCTATACTATAGACTAAATTAGATACGTCTGTTTTTACTATTACTAGTAGGTCTAGGTTATATATTCTAATAACTAGGTTTTCTATAAACTTTTTTTTTTAATCTTATTAAATACTTTGTTGTATTCCTTTATCTATTCAAACAGCGTGTCCTTTTTTATAAGTCTTGTTATTAGTTCTATATCTTTAGACTATCTTACTATTAACTTTCTATAAAAGTTAGCTAG
>JALNQF010000701.1:0-16372 GCA_028456385.1 Ophiosphaerella korrae | reverse complement strand
TACTATCTTAGTAGTTCTAACTATTATATCTACTTATCTTTTAACTTCTTACTTATTATAAAGTATATTAGGTTCTTGTAATCTATCTTAATAATTACTTCTACTACGCTTTTAGTATATACTCTCTAATATTTAAGTATATTAACTATTACTAATAGCTCCTTATTATATATATTATATCTCTCTTCTTATTTTATAAACTTCTCTAAATATTATATAATTAGATACTATTTCCTTTTATACTTTTATAGTACTATTACTCTATAAGCTAGATTAGATATATTAGTCTTAATTACTAAAGTCTTATTACTATAAAATTAGTTTAGAACTAGTAGTATAATATAAGCTTACTTAAGTTCCTTATAAGCTTATTTCTACTCTACTCCTTATTTTTATATTATATCTTTTTTTATAAGCTTTATAAGTAGTAGTACTTTCTTTAAAAATTTCTTTATAAAGTATTAGTTAAAGTTAATAAATTCTAGGAATAATTATACGTCTTTAACTATCTTAGGTTCTTTCTATTCTTCTACTACTTTAATCTTTTTTTAGCTTATCTTAACTTTATTAATACCTATTATATATTCTAGAAACTCTACTTCTATTTTATACTATTTATACTTCTTTAGCTTTAGTTATAAGTTATATTAGTCTAAGTACTATAGTACTATTATTACTTACTTTATATACTTACCTTCTTCTTTAGAATATATTAGTATATTATCTAGGTAGGCTATAATAAACTTATCTAAGTATTCTTATAATATATTATTAATTAGTCTTTAGAATATTACTAGTATATTTATTAGTCTAAAGAGTATTACTATATACTTATAATATTTATAGTATATTTAAAATACTATCTTTTACTCTTTACTTACTTTAATTCTTATTAAGTAGTATCTATCCTTTAAGTCTAGCTTTATAAAAATCTTAGCTTAGCTTAGCTTATTTTAGAGTTTATTTATATTTAGTAGTAGGTATTAGTTCTTTACTATAATATTGTTTAGTTTTTAGTAGTTTACGTATATTTTTAGTAGTCCTTTCTTCTTTAGTATAAAGAGAATTAGAAATCCTACTAATAATAAAGATTCTTGTATATATCCTTTCTTTAGGTTTCTATTTAGTCTTTTTTAGAGTATTACTAATTTACTCTCTATTAATTAGTAAATAAGCTTAAAAGGTAGCTGTTTTCTTTCTTATAACTTAATTATATAGTCCTAAAGTTAGTACTTAGGTAATACTAGTATATCTATCTCTTTTATAAACAAGTAGCTAAACTTCTTATATTATTCTAGGATCTTAAGAGTTATATATTACTCTTCTACTCTTACTTCTTTACTTAGCGCCTTACTAGTACTTATAGAGTTACTTATTCTCTTTTAATAAGTTACTATTAAAGCTACTATCTTATATAGTACTTTTTTATCTACTATTAAACGCTACTAATATATAGGCTTAGATCTACGTACGTTTTTATAGTTATTAAATAAGAAGTTCTAGTTTTTCTAATTAACTTTAGGATTAAACTCTTATAGCTATAAGAGTCTTAGTATAATATTTTTATTAGCTAAAACTAATACGTCTAAAGTAATCCTTATACTATATCCTTAAATAATAATTACTATAGTTACTTTATTACTAACTATTAGGTTTCTTAGTATTAGCTATCTATTTATAATATAGATTAGATATAGTATTTTCTTTACTTATAGTTAGAGTCTTACTTATTTTACTACTTTTAGTATAATTAAGTTTATAAATAACTTTAAATCTACTAATACTTTTATTCTTTTTTTTTTTATCTTTACTAAGAGTTTAATAAGTCTTTTAGTATTAATAGTATTATAGCTTTTAGATAGATATTTAGTATTAGCTACTTACTTAAAAAAGACTTAATCTTATAATCTTTATTTATCCTTTACTAAAATTCTTAGAGTATCTTAATTTCTTTATATTATTTATACTTCTTAAGTATATAGGTTTACTAAATTAGATTAATATATTAGTTATTTATAAGTATCTTACTTATATTTATATTTTCTTTAGTTATACTTAGAAAGTACTCTACTTCTTACTTATCTTATAGGTATTATTTATATCTTACGTTTATATACTCTTTTTAGTTCTATTTATATCTAGATCTTATCTTATTAGAATAGTAAGTAAAGTAGTTATTATAGTAATATCATATCTATAATAGTAGTAGATAGTTTAGGTTACGTAGGTATAGCTAGTATTATAGTTCTTATATTAATACTAGATCTATAATAATTAGCGCCTAATTATTGTTAGTATATAATAATTTATATTACTAAGTCTACTCTACTTAGTATTTCTTATTTTACTATTCTTTTACTAAGTAGTAGCTATTTACTAGTCTCTAGATTTTTATTATAAATTTTTTTTATACTTTAGCGTTCTTTTACTTTAGCTCTAGTATTTTAAGTACTATTTTATATTTAGAAGTCTTAGGCTCTTAGTTTTTTTTTTTTTTTTATCTTAGGCTATATATACCTACTTTCTTAGATATAACGTTATCTTATACTTATACTTTACTCTTCTCTAGTATAGCTAAAAGTATTCTAAGGTATCTATCTTAGCTTATTTCTACTTTAGCTAGTACTTCTTTATATAGCTTTATACTCCTAGTAGTATCTTTATAGCTTTTACTTTATTATCTATTATAAAGTTTATTAGTTATATAGTAATTCTATAGTAGTTATATCTTTTACTTATATCTTACTACTAAAAGTTTATAGTCTTGTAATCTCTCTTCTCTTAGTTTCTTCTAAGGATTACTTCTTATTCTTTTTCTCTATCTTTATCTTACTTCTTAAGTATATTAATTTATTATATAATTTTATTCTTTACTTAGTAATTCTTTACTAGGTACCTAGTTTTACTATACTTATAGTATTTTTAGCTTTTTACTCTCTTAGAGTTCTTATAGTAATAGTGTAAGGGGTCTAGGGCGGGGAGCTATTAGGGTACGCTTAGCGCTGTCGACGAGCTCTACTAGGCTGAGTAACTAGCGCGTGCTAGCTCTGTCGGCTAGTATATTCCACCGCATACAACTTAGTACAACCCTAAGCGAGTTCGAAGAACTTCAAGCGATAATAACTAGTATATATATTATATACTACTGCAATAGCTTAACTAGCTATTAGCCCCTTTTTGTTAGGATTGGCTTAGTAGTATGCTGTCCTTACAAATAGTATTCTTATTTTCCTAGGTTTATATTATTAACGTATATCTTATCTAGCTTAAAGTATTTATAGCTACTTTAAACTTAGTTATTCTTATATTTATATTACTACTTATACTTAGGTCTATACTTTTTATTTTCTATATATAGTACTTTTATATTCTTAGCTTTTACTATATATTTATATATATAGTTATTAACTTAGATTACTTCTTTTATTAAGTTTTCTAACGTCTTAATTATAGCTCTACTATATATTAGCTTACTTTAAATATTACTTTTAAGTTTTTATTAAAATATCTTTATTAATAACTTATTATTCTATTCTATTTATATTACGTAGCTTTAGAACTTATTAGTATAGTTTACTACTACTTTATTTTATTATAGCTACTATATTACGTACTTTACTACTACTATCTTATTTACTAGTAAAAAGGCTTATTATACTTTATCTTTAAACTTAATCTATTTTTTAAATATCTTATTATAGTTACTATTATTATTATTAAAGTATTTCTTAAAGTATAGTATAACTTATTTCTTTACTTTACTCTTTATATAAGATAATATAAGTATAGCTCTATCTTTATCTTAAACTTAGTTTACTTAAAAGAAGAGATTAAGTTATAAGATTTATAGCTTAAGCTTATTTTATTCTTTATAGTAAAAGTTAAGCTTAGTAACTTTAGAAGTAGCTATATAAGTTACTCTTATACGCTAGTTATCTATATTTATTAATATATTACTTATCTTAAGAGTATTTAATATATTAAGACTTTAGAACTAGTAAAAGTAATAATAGTAAGTAAGCTTCTATAAGATAAGTATAGTTAATAAATAAGTTAGTTACTTAACTTAATTAATAGTTAGCTTTTATTAGAGTATTATAAGGTATATAAGTATTAATAAGTAGATAAGAATCTAATTAAAGTATTAGTTATAATACTCTATTAAGATAAGAAGTAAAGAGGAGATTAAATATAATAGTCTATAAAGGTCTATTAATATTCCTATATACTTACTATCTAGTATTTATTTCTAAGTACTTACTCTAGAGCGTTTACTCTAGAGCGCTTATTCTAAAGCGTTTACTCTAGAGTATTTACTCTAGAGTATTTACTACTAAATAGTTATATATCTTACTATACTATATTACCTAGCCTAATTACGTATAATATAATAGCTTACTTACTACTTAGTATTATAATATAAAGAAACTACCTAAAATACTTATCTTTAGAAAGTTTAATAGAATAAGAGAAGAATTAAAACTTTTTATAGTATTAGTATAACTCTAGATAGATATATAAGTACTATACTTTAATATAAAAGAGAAAAAAGTAATATATATTAGAATATACTTTAAAAAAGATATAATAAGATAGTTTAAACTTTACTAGATAGACTATATAATATACGCTCTTATAAACTAGAAGGATAAAACTAGAGCTATTTTTAGAAGTTATAAATACTTTACTAGGTAAATAAGAGTAGTATTTAGAGATATAGATATTACCTAATAAGCTAAAGAAAAACTTAAAAAGATTATATAAAGTAAAAGTATTTCTAAATATATATTATAGTTTAAAAAACTATTATAGAATATAGAATAGAATAAATTAGCCTTAATATTATAATTTAAATAAAGACTAAATATAAAAATCTAATATAAAATAATTTAAATAAAAAAACCTAGTATACTAGAAGCTTTAAAATAATAGGTAATTTAAATAGATAATAATCTCTAAGAATAGAAAAAGAATAAGTATAGTAGCTAAACTAGAAACTAAGATAATAGAGACCCTATAATCCTTAACGCTAATAAAGATAAGAAGAAAAAAAAGAATAAAGACTTTATATACTTTAACTATAGTAAAAAAAGCTACTATATAAAAGACTACTAATTATAAAAGAAAAGAGATATAGTATATTATAAATATAAAAAACTAAAATACTTTATAAAAGATTATAGAAGTAAAGACTATAAGAAAGATAAAGAGATATAGTTAAAAATAACTAAGAAAAAGAAAGAAGTACTATAAATATAAGCTAAGCACTAGAAAAAAGTAGCTAAGAGTAAAGAAATATAATATATAATACTCTATTAGACTTTTTATTATAAAGATAACTACTATATATACCTTTTTAGTAAATAAAGAGTAGAGTATTACTTATAAAAGAATAAAGTAGTAGTAATAAAAGAAAATAGAATAAAAGTATAGCTAGAAAAAATAGTATATATAATAGACCTACTAATAAAAGACTTTAAAGGAGAGAGACCCTAGATTCTATTAATCTAGGCTAAAGAACTAGTACTAGATAAAGAGACTACTATAGCTTTCTCTAAAAAACTATAAAGAAGTAAGAAATAAGTTAGTATAAAAGGTATAGAATATACTTAGCTAGATATATATAGCTATAATAGCTATATAATAATAAATATAAAAGAATAAAATAAAGAATAGAAGTTTATTTAAAAATACTTACTAGTTAAAAGTATAGAGGAAGCGTATAAAGACTAAAAAGAACGTAATCTTAAAAAAATAAAGTTTATACTATTTTAAGAATTAATAAAGTAATATATAGTTATAGTAAAAAGAATACTTATATAAAGAGAATAGTAGTACTTTATAAGAAAGACGTAATAGATTAATAAAGCTTATATACTAAGAGTACTAGTAGTATACTACGTCTTAACTATAGATATACCTAGAAAAGATAGGTACTAAGAAGGAGATAATAAAATAATAGACCTAAAATACTTAGTATATTTTAAAATATTATAGATATTATACCTAAATAAGAATTATATTATATATAGAAACTCTAAAGTAAATAATAGTATATAGCTTATAAAGAGAAAAGGCTATAATTATATAAGAGTAATCTTAGTAAAAGATATCTAAAGATAGGAAGTAATCTTAGAAGAAAGATACGTAGTAATAAGACTTAGACTAAAGTTATCTAAGAAATAAATCTAAAGAAGACTATAGTATAAATATATATATAATAAATATTTAAAGTATAAAGAATATAAACTTAAAGTAAAGCTATAGCTTTAAAAAAATAGATAATTTATAAAATCGCCTAAGTAAAAATAGCTAGAAGGTATAAGAGGACTATATATTATAAAAATAAGAACTTACTAAAGAAAGAAAGTATAATTAATAATTAATAGTAGAGCTATAAGAAACTTTATATTAAAAAAGTTTATAGAAATATAAAGAATAAAGTATACTATAAAGAAGTACTCTTAATAACTAAGTATAATTAAAAGGAAACTATTTTAGGAACCTATTAGGTTTAAGACAATTCCCTCTACGCTTAAACTAAAAAGGATAATAATTAAGAATATAGTTATAAATATAATAACAATTAATAATAAATAAAATATAATACTAAGAATACTATAGTTATAGATAACTAACGTATATATTAATTAGAAAATAGGAAAAATTAACTACTATAGAACTAATATATTAAAGGCTAATATAAATACTTATAAAGGAGAATTCCTAGAAAAATATAAGAAATAGGAAAAATAGCTTATAGAACCTAAAGACTACTTTCTAGAATATTAACTATAAGACTTAGTAATAGACTTAGAAGAAAGAAAGAATATAGGATAGAGCCTAGTTTATAGAAAAATAGAAGAAGAATCTAAAATTAAACAAGTATTTATCTAAAACGTAGTAAAGAAAAGATAGATATAATAATTTAAATCCTTAGTAGTATAAAGACTTATATTTATAGACAAGAAAAGAATAAGTAATAAGAGACTCTATATAGATTTTAAAAAAACTAATATAATTATAAATAAGAACTAATACTCTTTACTATAAATAGATAAAATATAAGATAAGCTATAGAAAGTAAAAATCTTTATAAAACTAGATATCTAGAATATATACTATTAGATTAGAATTAAAAAAAGTAATAAATAGAAAATAGTATTTAGAATATAGTATAAACTATATAAGTACCTAGTTATACCTTTTAGCTTAATAAACGCACTAGTAGCCTTTTTAGAAAGAATTAATATAGTACTAAGAGAGTACTTAGACCTATTTATATTTATATACTTAGATAATATCTTTATATTCTTAGAAATAGAGGAATAATATATATAATACGTATATAGAGTACTAGAAAAGCTAGTAGAAAGTAAATTATTTCTTAAAATAAGAAAATACAAGTTTTATATAAAGAAAATAGACTTCCTTAGATTTATTATAGAACTAGGAAAAATTAAATTAATTAACAAATAGCTAACACTAAAAAACCTAAGAGAGGTATAATAATTTTATAGGCTAGTAAACTTTTATAGAAAACTAATAGTAAAATAGTCTAAAGATATAGAACTAATTATAAAACTTATAAAGAAAGATATACTATTTAAGTAGATAAAAGAATATAATAAAGCGTTTATAATAATTAAAAAGAAGTTTATAGAGAACTTAGTTATTAGAATATATAACTTAGACTTACTAGTAATAGTAAAAATAGATGTATCTAACTTAGTTTATAGAATAGCACTAATATAGGAAGATTTAAAGACTAAATAAGAATACTTAGTTAAATACTTCTCTAAAAAGATAAAGCTAGTAAAGCTTAACTACTTAATCTATAATAAAGAAATACTAGTAATCTATAAAGTATTTAAATAATAGAAAGTATACCTATAAAGAGTAAAATACTAAATAAAGGTCTATATAGACTATAGGAATCTTATAAGATTTATACTAAATAAAAAACTATTATAATAATATATAAGATAGTAGAAATTCCTATTAATATTTAACTTAGAAATTATATATATAAAAAGAAAAGATAACTAGTTTATAGATACTTTTAGTAAAAAACTAAACTTATAAAAAGAAGTAAATACTACTAGTATAGTTCTAGTTAAGAATAAGAAAGGATACTTAGTTCTAAATATACTTAAAATAGCTATAATACTTAAAAGAAAAAGTAGCGAGCTAGACAAATAGATTTAGAAAATAATATAAGAAGTATCTAAAAAAATAGAAAAACTAGAGATTTAAGAAAGACTTATATAAGCTTATAAAAGAATATATATTCTTAAAAAGATTTAAAAAGAATTTATATAATAATTCTATAAATTACTAGTATATAGATACTAAAGTATTAATAAAACTCTTAATAAGTTACTATAAGACTATAATATCTTAAAAGTAAAATAACTAGTAATAGAAGTACTATAAGATTATATAAAATACTAAAAAAATAAGTATAGTAGATATATACTATATAAGATACTATAACTAGTTAAAGTACTAAAATAACTATAAAGAGTTATTATAATAGACTTTATTATAAAGTTACTTAAGTTAAAGAACTTAATATTAAGAGTTAAGTATAATAGAATCCTAATAATAGTAGATAAACTTATAAAGTATTTATACTTTAGACTATATAGAGAGAAAAGTAGGATAGAAGTTACTATATACTAAGTTCTAGGAACTATAATTAGCTAATATAGACTACTAAATAAGATTATTATAGATAAAGATATAAGATTTATATTAAAACTATAGAGAATAATAATAGCGTAATTAGAAATTAAATATATAATATCTACTACGTATTATCTATAAATAGATAGATAGTTAGAATAAATAAATTAGATAGTAGAATAGTATCTAAGATACTACTTTAACTATAACTAAAATAATTAAGTATAGCTACTACCTATAGTATAGTTAGTATATAATAGCGTAAAGAATATAGTAATAAAAGTATTACTTTTTTTTATAAACTATAGATTTAACTCTAATATATATAGAATACTAAGATTTAAAATATCTTAGTCTTTAAAAAGAGAAAACTTTACTAATAGACTTAGAAATATATATAATTAGTTAAGATAAGATATAGAATTCTTATATAATTAAATAGTAAAATACTATAATAAGAAGTATAAATAAAGACTTTAATTTAAAGAAAAAGAAAAAGTATAGTTAGTATAGAAGAATATTAAAAGTAAATAACTAAGTTTAAAACTAGACTATATTAAGATAAGACTATATAAAATTAAAAAAGAAGTTATACTAGTCTTATTTAAATTAAAACTACTAAATAAAATAAAGATATATCTAACTTTCTATATAGCGCTACTTAAGATAGTACTATAAAATATAGAACTACTAGTATATAAAGTAAACATGTATAAAGAATAAGAAAAATAAAAAGTTAAAGAAATTTTAGTATACTAGTTCTATAATAGTAGGAACTATTACCTAGTAAAATAAATAAGTATAGATAAAAAAAGATAACTATAGAAAGATATATAAGAACTAGAAGATAATCTTAACTACTCTAAGAAACTAAAAGAGTTCTAAAGTTAAAACCTTCTAGAATACTTAGTAGTAAATTAAGAGGAATAGTATTATTAACAATAAATAAAGAGGTGTTAAACTTACCTAGTATAATAGAAAGTAAAGTAGCCTCTACTATATTCTTAAAATTAAGCTTAAACTTTATAAAAGTAGCTTATATAATAAACTTCTTCTTATTTAAGGCTTTTATCTTATAAAGACAAGATAGATAAGCCTAGTTATTAGATAACTATATCTAATTATTAAAAAATTAAAACTAATACTCTTTTAGTATATAACAAGAGACTTTATAGAGTTACTTACGCTCTTTTTTAACTTCTATAATCTATAATAATAGTTTTTCTTAAGCGTAGTTAATAGCTCTTCTTATTATATATAAGTATAGACGCATAAATAAGTATTTTTAACTTATACTTTACTATAGATATACTAGATAGATTATAAGATAAATAGGTATTAGTATAAATATACACTTTATAGGCCTTATTATATTTTAAAAAGAAGTAAACTAATAGAAAGTTTATAGACTTATAATAAAAACAAAGAAATATTATAATACTATAGTATAATATGTAATCTACTAATTAGATATAATAAAGAGTAGACTTAGTAAGTATAAGAGAAGATAAAGAACTTTATATTAATAAAGAAACTAGATTAATAATACTAACTTTAGAGTAAATAAACTAGAACTTACTTAGAGAGAGAGATAGTATTATAGGCGTAATAAGAGAAATTAAGATAGAACTAATTAGTCTTACTTTAAGAGCTAATAAAGTATAAGATAAGTAAAGTAGTAACTTTAATTAAGAAACTACTTATAATTAAGATACGTAAGTAATCCCCTAATCTATTAAGTATATAGATAGAAAATAATTATAGATATAAGTAATAGATTATAGATTAGTAGGAATATATAAGTAGTAAAGATATATATTATTAGGATAGTATTAGTAATTTAATTATTAACTACAAGTAATAATACTAAAATAGTTATAAAATATCTTCTATTATTTATAGCCTATTATAGATTACTATATAAGCTTTTATTATTACTTTCTAATCTACTAATACTTTTTAGCCTATTAGGAAGTTGACCTTAGTAAGCCTATTATACTACCTAATATCTATTTATACTAGGTCTTATAATTATTAGAATATAGTATACTACTAGTATATATAGTATATATAGTATATAAGCTTTATTAATCTATTATATTTTCTTTATAAAGTATTACTACTCTTTTTATATAAGTATTCTTCTTACTATAGCTATATATTACTTTATCTATTATTAGAATATTATAAACTTTATTACTTTAAGATTATATTTTTTTTAGTCTTTATATACTTTCTCTATACTTATAACTAGTAAGTATTTCTAAATAAACTTCTATTCTTTATTTTATTCTACTATATCTATTATTATATAGCTATTATAGCTATATATATTTAACTAGGTATACTTTATACTTTTTATATTAATTTATTTTTTACTTTTTTATAGTTCTTTAGAAGTAGCTATAGTAATCTCTTTATCTTATACTAGTCTTTTAGCTTAGATTAATAGTATCTAGAGTTTTTCTTCTTCTAAATCTTCTATTAGTAAGTTTATTATATAAGCTATCTCTTCTAGTTATACTTTTATTCTACTTTCTTTTATTACTACTACTTTATACTTCTATAAAAAGTATCCTATTCTTTACTTACTAAAAAGATATATATAGTAGTTATTATTATAATAAAAAGTCTAATTAAGTATTACGTATTATATTTCTTTACTCCTAGCTACTTTCTTTTAAGGTTTAGCTTATACTTTTAGTACTTTCTTTCTATTCTTAGTTATTTTTAACTAAGTTTCTTTATCTTTCTTTAAATTCTTACTTCTATAGTCTTTTAAAAAGTATCCTAGTTTCTTATACTTATAATATACTATATTCTTTTTCTATTTTAACTAATAATTCTTTATATAGTAGCTACTTTTACTATAGTTAAAGTATATAAAGTCTTTATTATTATTTTTTTTCTATCCTTATTTATATTAAGAATTATAAAGTCTTTTTTATTATAGCTTTAAGTAGATCTTCTATACTTATTCTTTTTCTATTCTTAAAGATTATTATTAATTTATATTACTTATTACTTTAGAGCTTCTAGTATTCTTAGTTTTTCTATATAGATTATTTTATATTATATTTTTAAGTTAAGTTTTTATTTAAATTATAATATTAGAGATAGCTTATTTTTTTTTATATTCTATAATAGTTATTTAAACTATAATATATATTTAGAAATACTCTTATTTTATATAAGTCTTTTAAGCCTTTCTTTAGCTTATTAGGTAATATCTATATCTCTAAATACTACTTTTATTTATCTAGTAAAGTATTTATAACTTCTAAAAATAGCTCTTATTTTATTCTTCTAGTTTATTAGGGCGTATATTATATAGTCTATTTAGTAAAGTTTAAACTATTTTATTATATTTCCTTTAAAGTATATCCTAATATATATTACTTTCTTATCTTCTCTATTAAAGTATAGTACTTATATATTAATCTAAAGTTATACTAATACTATAAAAGGTTTTAGTTTTTCTTTTTTTCTATTAAATTTCTTAAGTATAAGTATTTTTAGTAGTTTCTTTATTATACCTATCTCTAATTATTATATAATTAGTTCTATCTAGTTCTATTCTTTAATTACTACTTTAATTTATACTTTATTTTACTTTCTATATTCTTATAGTTTTTTATTTTATATTTCTAAAGTATTAATTACTATTTTTATATCTTCTTTCTTAGAAATTTAATTATTAAAGTAGTCTTTAATTACGTTCTATATAGTATTATCTAATTTAAAACTACTTAGAAGTACTTAAAGTATTTTTCTTTCTTTTTTAGTTAAACTTTCTACTATTATATTAGCTAGACTATATACTACTTATACTTTACTTCTTATAATAACTAAATTAGTAAAGTATTAAGAGTTACCCTATTATTAACTATAAGTAATCCTTCTAAAATATTAGTAGATTAAAAAGTAATAGTAAAAGCTTATATAGTAATCTATAATAACTATAAGTAATAGTTAATTTTATATATATAAATATTAAGTATTAGTATTCTATAGTTAAGAGATTAAATTACTAATACTATCCTAGTAATATATATTATTACTAACTATATAGTAATATTCTTTTAGTAGCTTTATTACTTTATATTTACTAAGATTATAAATTTATAATTTATTATATAATTACTTAATAACTTTATATTTACTAAGATTATAAATTTATAAATTTATTATATATCTTTATTATAGGTAGTTTTCTAATTAAGTTTATTATTTTATAAATTATTACTCTACTCTTCTTATATTTTATTAGTATCTAAGTTAGAACTAATTAGTTCTATCTTATTTTCTCTAGATACTATTATAATACTATATAGAGTATAAGTAGTATATAGCTAGGTTATATACTAAGTATACTAGTAATAATTAAAGAATATATTTATAAAGTAACTACTAGACGTAATAAATTAGCTTAACTATATATACTTTATATCCTAGAAGATAAGATTATATATCTAGAATAAGAATAAACTACTTTTTATACTATAACTTCTAAGAATAGCTTTAAAGTTACTATTATTACTTCTTAAAAGTATAATATAAACTCTTTAGTTAATAATATATATATAAAGTATATACTTTACTCTAAAGAGCTTATAGTATATAAAAGTAAATCTTTAAAGAAATACTAAGAGTACTATTACTTATATAAAATAGTATTTTACTTTATACTCTAAAACTTTAAAGTAAAAAAAGATAAAGTCTTTTAAGCTATATAATACTTTAAGAGAAACTTATATAAATAATAGTATATATATATATATATATTAAGTATAATCTAAACGTAAATAAACTACTTACTTAGAAGTACTTTAAAAAGTACTTACTAAACCTACTCTCTAACTTTATTAGCTATAGCCTAGAAGTAGTAATAGTATATACTATAGCTACTTAATATAAAGAATAAAGTATAAGATCTTTTACTAGATATCTAGATATTCTTAAAGACTAGCTTCTTTAGTATATAAAAGAATAAAAGATTTAGTACTTTTTTTTAAAACTATAGCCTAAACTATAAAAGGTAATTACTAACTATTATTAGGTTCTAGTAATAAGAGAAAACCTTATTACTTTAAGCTTAATACTTAAGTATAACTTATATAATATAATAAAATTATAAAAGCTTTATATAAATAGTTATTATAATACTAAGTAGTAAGTAAGCTATTATATTATACGCGATTAGGCTAGGTAATATAGTATAGTAGAATATATAACTATTTAGTAGTAAATACTCTAGAGTAAATACTCTAGAGTAAACGCTCTAGAATAAGTACTCTAGAGTAAACACTCTAAAGTAAGCGCTTAGAAATAAATACTAAATAGTAAGTATATAGGGACGTTAATAGACCTTTATAAACTATTATATTTAATTTCTTCTTTACTTTTTATCTTAATAGAGTAACGTATTCTATTAGCAAAGTAGCTATATTACTAAGATAGCTACTCTAAAATACACTAAAAAATCGAAAATTTAATATCTAATATCTTAATAACTATACTATAATAACTTCTAAAAATTTAATAGATTAAAGATTATATATATAGTAGTAATCTATAAAATTTTTAAAGCGTATAGCCTAGTAGTTCTTAAGATAGTAAAATTTTCTATAGTAAAAAACACTTTTTTATTAATAATATTAAATAAACTAAGCTATACGTTCTAAAAATTTTATAGATTACTACTTTATATATAATCTTTAATCTGTTAAATTTTTAGAAGTTATTATAGTATAGTTATTAAGATATTAGATATTAAATTTTTAATTTTTTAGTATATTTTAGAGTAGCTATCTTAGTAATATAGCTACTTTGCTAATAGAATACGTTATAAAATCTACTAATTAGAAGCTTACTAAATTATTAAGAAAATTAAATAAGTATATAATATAGAAGATAAAAGCTTAGAAAACTAGTTCCTAGGTATATAAGTAATATAAAGTTAGCTAAATAAAACTATTATACTTGTTTATAATAAGTATATTAATAAGATAGTAAAAAAGTTTAATTTTATAAGCTCTATAAGCTTTCTAGTAACTTTATTACTAGTAAAAGAGCTATAGCTAAGTAAAGGAGAGGCCTTAAAGTATAAAATTAAGGACTACTAAGAGTAAGTAAAATCTATCTTGTATATAGTAATAATAGTATAACTAGATATTATATTTATAGCTACTAAGCTCTTTTAATATCTTATAAATCTAAGCTAAAAGTATCTTAAAGTAGTAAACTAAGTTATTATTTACTTATATAGAACTTAGTACTTATTAGTTTAGTATAGTAAGTAGTAAGATAGCTAGTAGTAAGATAGTAAGTAGTAAAATAGTAAGTAGTAAAGTACTTAGCTACTTATATATAGAGACGTATTATTTACTAATAATTTAGTAATATACTACTTATCTTATAGCTATATTATAATACTCTTTAGTAGAGTAGTAATATAGAAAGTAGCGTAATAAGTTATAGTAATTACTTCTACTACTAAAGCTAAGCTACTTATACTTAAGTATATAAGTAAAAAAGTAATAGTACTAAAAAAGCTCTTTTAAGAGCTTATATTAGACCTAGGAGCTACTTAAATAATTTTCTATAATAATTAGTAAATAATTAAACTTATTATAAGTAAAAATAAAAGAGTAATAATATACTTATATTACGTAGATATATAGAATATATAGCTAAAATAAGAGTATACTAGAGGCTTATTTTAAGTTTTTTATATACTAATAAGTAAGATACTAGTAAATAGCCTAACTAAGTACTTTTTAGAGTAGTAATTTAAAAGATTTAAAACTTACTTTAACTTTAAAGATATATAAGCTAAGCTTAAGTTATAAAAATTATAAAAGTAGAGTATAGAGCTATAAAAAAGTTTTTAAATTAAAGTACTAAAGTATAGAGCTAAAGCTTAAAGCTAAGCTTAAAATAAAGTATCTATTTAAAATATAAAATTAATAAACTTACTAAAAAGTACTTTTATATATAAATAATATATAAAAGCTTTTTTAGCTTAAGTATCTTTAGCTAGTAAAGTAGTAACTACTTTTATTATAATAGTAGCTTTAGTAAGTATAGTAGTAGTAAGATTATAAGTAGAAGTAAAAGTAGTAGTAGTAGTAAGTATAAGTATAAGTATAAGTTAAAGTTAAAGTAAAAGTAGTAAAAAAGTCTAAAGACTTAGAGTTTTTTCTATAACTTTACTAAGTAGTATATAGAAAGTTTTTTAAAAAGCTTTAAGCTCTTTTTCTAGAGCTTTATAGGCTTAAGTAGTAATAAAAGTAATAGTAGTATAGTAAGTAATTTTAAAGCTATAATATAAGTTAGTTAACTAATATTAGATAAAGAGCTAGAGTAAAATTTTTAAATTAACTTATATAAGAATATAGCTATAACTACTAGTAGTATAGTATATATAATACTAAACTTTCTCTTTAAGAAAGTTATAATAGCTTTTATTAAAGTAGCTTACTAACGTACTATAAGTATAGTAGAAGTAGAGCTCTTTATAAAGAGTACTTATAACTTTTTTAAAAAAAAAAGTATAAAAGAGTAGAAATAAGAGTATTTATAGTACTAGAGTCTTTTTAGTATATTTTTTTTTTCTTAGTAGTAGTAGTAGTAGTAGTAGTAGTAGTAGTAGTAGTAGTAGTAGTAGTAGTAGTAGTAGTAG
>JALNQF010000700.1:0-16429 GCA_028456385.1 Ophiosphaerella korrae | reverse complement strand
TTCTACTTTTAGTTAGCGCTTAGTAAGCTACTAGGTATATATACCTAGTACTTACTTAGATAGCTTTATCTACTATTCACTCTTTTCAGTCAATTATTAAAACTACCTTATTAAGTTATCTTGCGTAAAGTCTACCTTACAAATACACACTTAATTATTAATGCCTACTTATAGTTCTCTAGCAACTAATAGTAAGCCTTCTTCTTCTAGCTACTTGCGAGTACTCTAGTGTTTATACATACACCTAGGGCCTTCCTAGTCTTATCTATATTCTACATATCTTTAGCCCTTATACCTAGCCTTATACGAGTACTCTTAAAGAACTTAAGAAACGCGCGTATCTATCCTTGTGTTGCTCCCTTAGCCTATGCAGCCTCTATCTTTCTACCTACAATCGATGCGACGCGTAGGTTACGCTTAATAAAGAAGGACAGCCAATGCTTACCTATAGGATTGTTGTCTCTATTTATCCTTAGGATTCGATTTGCTATTTCTCGAGCGCAAGCGTATAAGGGAGGAAAAGCGCGTGCGTCCTCTTCGAGGATCTATTGTACAAGAAACTCTTCTTAGTCTAGAGTTAATCGCTACTAGTATACGTGGCTGGTTTGGCTGTTCTGTATACCGCGTATACGCGCAGAGAGCGTGGCTCGAGGGATCTTGTACGCCTTTGCAGCAGCTCTTTGACTTGAAAAAACACTAGTATTGAGATCGCTGATGGCTGCTTGTATAGACTCTTCACGGTTGTCCATTTTGGTAGGGTGGTTGTTAAGATAACACGATTTTCAGATGGGTAGCCGGTTTCTGAGGGGTGGCTCGAAACCCCGGGTGGCTCGGAACCCTGTCAGCTAGCTTACTAGGGAGGGCGGCAGCCCGCTCATGATACCCCCTTGTAGTAAGGAGGCTAGCGTCCTTGGCTTAGTCATGTCCCGTAACACTTACTGCTGCGAGCTTACCTGAATTGTATGGAGCAGAGCTCTAACTTGCGACTGCAGCTCTCAGGGTTGGCCTGCGGGCCGATTTATGCGTGCTTGCCACTCTGCTAAGTACTCGCGTAATGGATTCTCCAATCACTGTGTGCTTACTTGAGTTCTAACAATCGATTACGCCTAACCTAAAAAATCAGCCCTTCATCAGCTAAACTACGATGACTAACATGGACGTTTTACAAGGAACGCTCATCATGATTGGTAGAACCTTGGGTTAGGCGTCCACGTGATTTAGGGTCTCTGAACAGAATCTAGCAATTTCTTAAGGGAGTAACGTTAAGTTAAAGCAGAGATGACGATCACGAGTACTAAGATTACACTACGAGCACTTTCTCGAAGATTCTGTGTGCACAAAATCAAAGCATATAAGCAAGTACATCTCCGGCCCTCTCTAAGTACTGAGTTATAAAAAATGGATTAAAGAGAGTGAAGGACGTTTATTAGACACTTCGGGTTACTTAACGCGACCTATCCAGACTTTTCCATGCCCAGTAGCGACACCTATAGATTTGTCTAACACAGTTGAACAGCTAGGTCGGTACTCAGATGGCAGCCACAGCATGTTTTGAGAGTTAATAGAAATCCAGATAGTACCTACACTGATATTAGAATCATAATATGAAGACTGCTGGCTATCGTCAACATCTTCGTTACAGCGTTGTGTCGCAAGGATGGACCGAAGGTTAGAGGCACTTTGTCTCTCGAGCGTCTGCAGGCACGCCCCGCTGTGTGCATCCCAGATCTTGACAGTCCTGTCGTTCGACGCCGACGCTAGCCTGGCCGAGTCGGGCGAGAAGGCTACTGAGTTGACCAAACGGCTATGGCCCTCCAGCGTCTGCAGGCACGCCCCGCTGTGTGCATCCCAGATCTTGACAGTGCTGTCGTCCGACGCCGACGCTAGCCTGGCCGAGTCAGGCGAGAAGGCTACTGAGTTGACCCAACCGCTATGGCCCTCCAGCGTCTGCAGGCACGCCCCGCTGTGTGCATCCCAGATCTTGACAGTGCTGTCGCCCGACGCCGACGCTAGCCTGGCCGAGTCGGGCGAGAAGGCTACTGAGTTGACCAAACGGCTATGGCCCTCAAGCGTCTGCAGGCACGCACTCCAGCTCTTGCTTAACTCTGGCTTGATAGTTATTTCCTTAGGCTCTTCGTGCTGAAACAAGCTTCTTATTAGACTCCCTGTTGGACTGAACAACAATGCGGAAGCATATGTTTGTAAAGGATACGCCTCGATTGGCCCTTTGTTATGCATTATGAATCTCCATGCATCTTGGACAAGTTGGGTAAGTTCGCTTTCATCACGCAGCTCCTATCGATGTTAGCATATAAGTTAACCTTTTAGATACCCTAGTAACAGACTACAAACCTGCACAAAAGTCCACAACTTTGTCATTGAAACAATGCCTTTTTCTATATTCTTGCAAAGACTAAGCCCTTCTAGCCAGTAGAGATACTTCTCCTTTAAGAATTCATAGACAAATTTTAACCCTTCCTGGTCGCTGATTATATTAGCGGAAGAGTCCGCTTTTGATTCGTATAGATGATCAATCCAGTAGACGCATGGATAGCGCGACGAGGCTAATGGGTCGGCATTAGGTGCTTTCACGTTTTCGATAGGAAATCCTGGAGCTTTAAGGCTGTACATGTCCCTGCGCAACGTTCTAGACAAATGCGCCAGCGATTTCGACAAGATATCGCGATGAACCGCTGCAGTTCCATGTGGAAAGACCTTGTCTGATGCATTTGCGAAGAGGAAGTCTTTGGCAGTCTGGTGCATAAAGTAGACTTTGTCTTCGCGAAGTGTAAGGAATGAGCCACAGAGGCTAATGATTTTGCGTACGGAGTCCAAATCGTCGGCAAAGTCGTAAAGTTGCTCAGCGAGCGACACTAGCTCAACGATCGTGACAGGTCGATATAAGACGGCTGTACATGCAAGTACGGAGCGGCATATCTCAGCGTAGTCTGATTGGCTTATCTGTTCCATCAATTGCTCGTACACCGCGTGTAACCCAGGTGTAAATAGCGTCAGCTTCTTCAGCACATGCCTTTTGGGTGTCTTCCCCAGCTCTTGACATGCTAAAGCCACCGAAAGGAAAGTGTTGTTCGAATTCGACTTTAAATAGTTAAGTACAGCTAATCGAAGCTCCTCTTCGTACAATTTGTCCTGGGCTAGCTGGTCCACCTTTTGCTGAATGAAGATGTTCACTGCTGCCGCAATTGGCTTTACATTCAGCTCAAGGTTTAGCTTTATCTTGTGTCCTGCCCGCTTCAGATTTGCTTCAATATCTGGCCGGTTGCGGCTGGACACGATCCACTTCACAGAGGAAGACGCAGTCAACTGCTCAGCTATGAAGTTGAGCAGTCTAGGCAGACCAGTGATGCATTCTAGTGCGTCGACGATTAGGTACGTCGTGCTCAGGCTTGGGTCTTGGAGGACGCCTGCGAAGATCTCTGTCAGGGCTATCCAGGAATTTGCATCGTCGAACAAGGCTTTGCCTGCTTGTTCGTATCGATT
Organism: Ophiosphaerella korrae; assembly: GCA_028456385.1. Lineage (NCBI taxonomy): Eukaryota > Fungi > Ascomycota > Dothideomycetes > Pleosporales > Phaeosphaeriaceae > Ophiosphaerella > Ophiosphaerella korrae. Next base: position 12,928 of record JALNQF010000700.1, on the reverse strand, counting down.
TCGAATGTGCGATGCAAGTGACGGTTGCTGAGCTACGAGCATGTACAACAATCCTCGGAGCACGGCCGTAGCGTTATTATTTCGCGAGTCAGCGGCTTCGCAGAAGAAGTAGGCCAAACGGGCGCTGTGCCAACCAGAGGCCGCAGATATGCGGCTCAACTCGTTACTGATGCCACAGAGCAGCATCGTTTTGCCTTTACTGGGGTCGCCCACGATCCAGAGCAATTGGCTGTCTCCGTCGAATAGCCATCGTTGGAATTCGACGTTGTCAAGTATCCAGCGGTATGAGTCCCGTAGAAGACCACCTTTGGTCGCCTCGATGCGTTTCTTGTCGTAGCGAGGATCGGTGATACGTAGATCTCTCAAACACTCCCAATCTTCCTTGGATATTTGTGCTGAATCCTGCTACCAAATCATTTAATAGGTATCCTAAATAAGCTTTGTCTCCGGATACTCCGCAGAAAGAGAACTTACCGTTATGGCTCGGAGTGAGCCTTCTCCTAAGTGTGATTGAAAGGCCCCCAAGATTATCACCTCCTGTAGGAACTGGTCTTCTACAGGGTCTTCACTATAAGAGTGCACATCGCTCCAGTTGAAGTTCTCCTCGGTATCCGGGATGCTATCTGGGGGAAGGCAATCATCAGGGTCAATGTCGCCGTCCATGTGTGCTGGTTCGACTGGGTCCAGGAAATCACTGAGACCTACCGATTCCCAACCATCCATGCTGCGAGCCTGAGCTGCATTGGTATTTTCGCAACCTTCTTCCTCTTCGATAAGATCCCGGGCGAAGAAGAAAGCGAGCGCCTTGAGATGCTTCCCAACGTAGTGCTCCAAGCGCTTATGAGCAACTTCTTCGGAAGAGGAACAGCCAGCAGCATCGCTAGACGTAGGAGAGTTTCTCCCCACGCCCTTCGTGTCCTTCATCTGATAAGTCGCGTCATCGTTGACCGCAAAATGAACACTTCGCTTAGCGGTAGCTTTCGGTGCTTGCTTCTCCTTTGATTCAGTACCGAGGTCTGAACCTTTGCCGTGCTGCTCACTTTGATCCACTTGACGGTTCTGCGGACAGTGCTCATCGCCACAGATTGGACAAATATCGACACGTCGTGGGTGGGTAACGCTGCTATTGTGCGCAATGGTCTTCAAAGTCTGTTCCGGAAGGCTAGTGTGCGCAGAGCGTAGATGGTTATGGAGAAGAGCTTCCTCACTTGAGAATGTCTCCACTCTCACGTGAGGTAATGGACACCTCCAGACACGGTTTGGCAGTTGCTTAATCCAAAGTGAGGAATGCGCTGTTTGCATGTGTAGACTCCACGATATCGGATCCACAAAGAAGCACAGGTTTCGACTGCAGTCCGCTGACACGCAGACATAGGGACGGATGTCGTTGTTTACATGTGCACTGGTGTATGTTAGCTTTATTCAGAAGGCTATGAATCCGCATCAGTTGTACCGCCATTTCACGCCCTCGAAGGTATCGGCCCCGTAGTCCTTAAGGCAGATTGGGCACGTTGCCTTTGACTGTCCTTCTTTGATCTCTGGGGCTTTTGGATACAATGCATCCCCTGTTTCAGATACAGACGCAGTGTTGAGAGGCTTGTACGAAGACGGAGCGGATAGGCCCTCCTTCAACTTCTCTTTGACGATATCTGCGTCGACTGTAAGCGGTTGGGTTGAAGCCTCTGGGCGAACTTCATGACGTTGCGGTTGGTGATCCACGTGTTGATCCAGAGGGGCAGCTTGCGGCGATACTAGAACTGGTTCGGGAACTGGCTCGGGAACTGGCTCAGAAAGGGGCTCCTGGGATTTCGAGGCAATAATTTCCCACCTCGGTTGCTCTTGAGTCCGATGTTTCCGTTCGTACTGGATCCGGTAATACCGATGGAGTATGGAAGTATGGATAAGTGTTCGAAGCTCTTCTGGTAGGGCGTTCTGAAAGCGATAGTGGAGAACTAGATCAACTTGTTCCTCGTAGCTTTCGTTACGAACTTGGTCCGGATAGGCGAGAACCCTCCGAGCTAAGCTGCTTCCAGTCACTTGAAGGATGATAACGGCGACCCTGTCGAGTCGCTTCAACGATCCTTCGATCCCTGATAAGGGCACCTCAAGTAAGTTCGGAGCTGACGCGGTATTTGAAGCGCAGTTTTCGTCTTTAGGGCCTTGGATAGCGTCTTCCTGGCTCAATCTCGATGCTGTTATGTGAGTATAGGGCATCTAAGATGTACAGACCAGAGAGGTGGTCATAGCACGCACCTAATTGCAGATTGTCGTGGAGAACATCGAGAATAAGGTAGATAGCTTGTCGCAATCTATCGAACTCTTCGTGCTTTAACTGGGCATCAAGACGTATATCGGGGCTTGAAAAGACTTTCATCTGGTTAGCCCAGGCCCAGAAGCGCTCCTCATCAGGCCGAAGGACGGCAAGCGCGTCTTCTGCTGCTAAACAATGCTGGAAGAGCTTCAAACATTGCAGCGCGCGACTGTAAATCATGTCTGGCTGCAAATGTGGTGCGTCGCTCATGTCTTATGTTGGGCGAGACGGTTGTCGAGTAAAGAGTGAGGGGCAAATGCGGCAAAAATGGATGAGGCGGGGCCTGACGTAAGCTCCCATGTGGCATGAGCAATCACGGACTTCCAACTCCAAATCTGGATATTGGTGGATTTCGGTAGTAGGTCCAGGCCAAGAAATTTATTATTTGATTATGAAAGGCTCAAAGTCTCCACAACGTTCACTAGCAGGACAATGGTGTTAACGGCCATCTCTATACGCGCCTAATAAATTTCTTCAGGAAATACCCAAGTAATGGTCTCTCCATCTGCTTCCTTTTCCTCCTCCATGACATTTCCTTCAAAGTCTTTATTGTCCAGTTCAAGTTCGTCAACCTCAAATTCTAGTTCCTGCTTAGACGATCCTTCAGAGCGCTCCTTACCCACGAGCTCGGCCCCTCCATCATGCGCTTTATTGGACAACTGCCTCGGTCCAACTATGTAGTACTTCTTCTTATATGTGAGCTTTCGCACTCGGATGGCAAGCACGATATCGGTAGCTTTCTCCGACGTCTGCATGATGTTCCTGGTGTTTGATCCATCACCTCTAATACCAACGTTGCTTCCAACACCCATGTTGAGTCCCAGCTGGCCTTGACCACCACTCTTCTTCCCTCTTTTCAGAGTTACTGACGGCTCTCGTGCGATTTTCATCCCTGTGATGATATAGACAGAAGGATAGTTCGCCGTTTGAAGGTACTCTTGCAGCTGGGTCGACTTTACAGCCTCAATGTAGTCCGCTTTAGCAGGGTAGAAGAACAAAGTGTCGAGCGATTTGGCGTTAAATGTATCGTCAGCGCTGGTTTCTCCTTCACCACTAACATCTGCCCCGACTGGAATCTGCCATGCTATAAGCTTGGCCCCTATTCCGCCAGAACCCTTTTCAATCTATGCCTCCTATGTCAGTCTTTTAGATTTTTCTTTGACAATGCGCAGCGAACCTGGTCCCGCGTAGCTTCGAAATTCTCTTCATGGAAACAGAATAATCGTTTATAAGGGAGCTCAATCTCCTCGCCCTCGTTGAGCGGGGCTAGTTCTTGTAGGCTGTCGATGATCGTCCCAATCTGTAAAGGCCCGCCGGCATCGGGTGGGACTATGTTCGCAACGATATGATATGTGGGCGTGCTGATGACCATGATTAGCGTTGCTGGCGGTCTCCAGTGCCTCAACAGTTCTCAAGGCTGGCGTGCTCAGAGTAGAACATTTGAGGTGGGAGCAGTAGCGAGCGGAGACGTCGTTAACTCTTTGCACTGAACACTCCCAGCGCGATTGACGCGCATTGGCTGCCTGGTTTGGCCCCCAAGATGGCGGGGTCGAGGCCCTTCAGCCTCACCAACCTCCAAAGACAAGCCGGACCTCGAGTTCGATCTCGATCGCAACCTCATGACCTGATCCACATTTTTATCGCATCGCGTCCTACCGAAAAACGATTTCTACTGCGATGCATCGCCGGCCACAAGCACCACGGTCGCCATTCATCAACTGACCAGTAGCCGAAGCCCGTAGCCTTGCGCATCCAACGTCAGATGTTCCTTTAACTAGTATCTAATGTAAACCACCGACCACAACACATGGCCGGTTTCTTCGACCGTCTTCTAGGCGGCTTCAGTGATATAGTGACGAGATTCCATAATCAGCTAGAGAGCGCAGCGGAGCAGAGCATCATCGATCAATGTAACCTTCAAGAGCTCTCCTCGGCGGCGAAACTGGCTGAAGTGGACATGCTACTTTTAGCGGACGCAGAGCAGCGAAATGGACAGCTGTCGCTGGAAGAGCACAATCATGCGGCTACGAGTGCCGACACACTACAAGAGTATTTGACTGCTAAAGCTAGCTTTCTCGCAGGCGTGGATCGCCAAGATCCGCTAACAAATGCATCCACATTCAACCCTGACCAATTTCGCGAGGCTGCGACTGATCTCGCGCAGCTAACGGACTCTGTTCAGCCACAACACCCAATAATGACAGCGGCGGACACTGCCGAGCCGCAGCGTAATACTGGCGAAGTACCGGACACCAAGGTCAAAAAATGTCTGGATGTACTCTATTCTGCTCTGACTACGAATCTGTCGTCGAATTGTGACCACAAGCATGTCGCAAGGCTCAAGTTAACCGGTTTCTCTAATGATGTCGATGGCCAAATGCGATCCTTCTTCGACCTCTTCCTGTCATCTCATTTCGACTGGATACCTTGTCGTTGGCTACAGATTCGTTGCACTATCGAGAAGTAAGAATTAGCTCCTCCCAGTACATGTTTCTACTCGTGCTAGGCGGGCCATGATCAAGGTTGACTGGTTGTAGGTCACTCGGGACTGTCGATTCACCCTTATGCCAACTTATCCAAGGCTCGGAGGTTCTCAAGCAGTCATTGGCACTGCGTCTCGGGGAAGTGCCAGTCGGAAGCTTGGTGCGCGACAGAGGCATCCTGGTAACGAATCAGTCCAGGCCAACAGTATCTCTCAAGTATTTGATCGTCAACGGATATTTGGACAAAACCTATCGATCAGGCATTTCCGACCCACAGAACCGCTATTTCCTACCCAGTGAACGAATAGCTCTATGCTGCACGCTGGCGCGATCCTTACTGCATTTGTCCCACGGCCCTTTGATGCGAGTCAATTGGGAAATTGATGGTATCTTCTTTCTAGAAGATGCAAGTACTGGACGTTTACTAGACAAAAGTAAGCCTTACCTTACCTGGGTCCTCGATGTAAGCCCATCAAACGAAGGCAATTCGTCTCAGAATGGATCGGCTGTTGAAGGGAAAGATTCCCGCAATCAGATCCTCATCAATTTTGCTCGACTCATGATTGAGGTTTATGGCCATCAACAGATCCAGGTCGATCAATCAGCAGCAAATCTCCACGAAGTTCTGTACGGATGCATCGATGAGATCAGCGATCTGAACGTCCGCCTAGCAGTGATGGCTTGTCTGGGTTCGGAAGGAACTGAAACAGCTCAAGATGACTATAATCCCGATCGGCTACAGATTTTTATCTACCAGCAGGTATTGAAGCAACTAGAGGCAAGTGAAGCCAGTTACAGAAAACCGCAGCTCGAAGAATTAAGGACGACGCAGCCTGCTGTTCAAGCATTGCCGAATAGACGGTTGACGCTGTCTAACAAGTCACCCTACGACGGCAAAAAGTATGACAGCCCGCAGGACGCTGCGTAAGTGACATGATCCTTGAATGACAACTTTGTCCCACTAAACTATCTAGTGCCGCAGAGGAAGCCCTCAATTTTGTGATCGAGATGAAGAAATTCACCAAACGCTACATCGAGCGTCCAGTCCAATGTAGGTGTCCTCCCCTTCCTACCTCTACATTGGTATCCAGAAGCAGTTCGGCACGTTGCGTTGTGCGTTTCTCACCAAGTTTTGCACATCGTTATGCTTGCAACATCAAGTACTCAACAATGATTAGGCACATCAACTAAGCTCCCTTGCTATCTTAACAGTAAGATCAAAATCGCCATCATTGACAGTGGAGCACGTAAGACGGACTCACTTGTCCTGGGTGCAAAAAATGGCGGTAAACTTGAAGGACGAAACTTCCAACCCGGGCCACCTGAACAGTGGGACGATACACATGGCCATGGAACCCACATCACGCGCCTTCTGCTCGACATGGCACCCGAGGCAAACCTTTACGTTGCAAAGGTGACAAATGGTCAATACATCGAACAGGAGATGATAAGCTGTATCACCGATGCCGTGAACTGGGCCGTCCAGGTGTGGGATGTAGACATTATCTCGCTGTCTCTCGTTATGCCAGAGAAGAACGAAAAGCTTGAAGAGGCGCTGAGTCAGGCCATGAATCCAAGCTATGATGGTGGCCGCAGAAGAATCTTATTCGCCGCTGCCGGCAATGCTGGGGGCAATAAGCCCATGGGTTGGCTCGCAACCATGCCAAATATCATTGCCATCCATGCGACAGACGGCCTTGGAGCGCCAGCAAACTTCAACCCAACCTCATTGTCCGGAGTCAGTTTTGCAACGCTGGGTCAAGGTAAGTCCTCGGAGCACAAGTATTACTTTCCTTATATCATGAGCAAATCACATCTGCGTACGACCTGCATGCCATGTAGATAAGCCGTCATTCTTCGACCACGTCCCTCTACTAATAACTCCACTCCAGACATCAAAAGCAATTGGAAAGATACCGACAGGCGCAACCCCCCCAAGCCCATCTATCTATCCGGTACATCCTTCGCCACTCCCATTGCCGCCGCCATCGCCGCTAATGTCCTGGAGTGGGCGCGCTGGAACACCAAACTAACCGAGGACTGGAAGAAGCTGCTGTACTCGCCTGGCAAGATGCGGTTGATCTTTGCGAAGATGATGCAGGCAAGATCCGGTGTGCATTATGTGCAGCCATGGACGCTGTGGGACCATGGATGGGAGGATGGGAGTGGAGTGAAGAAATCTGTTGCGGATGTTCTTAAGGAGGTCATTGCGAGCTAAACGACATCTCAATTTGCAGTCTCTAGCAGCGTCGTATCGTTCCAGCAAAATCTCTTGGTATGATCAACATCATAGCGGAAGTTTTCGCCCACCACGATTCTGGGCCACAGCAGTCTAGTCACCTCGGTGGCCTTCCCGCATGGCTCGACCCGGCTGGCGTTTGCGTCGAGCGACAAGACCGGCAAGATGTGGGATGCGAGCAGCGGCGCATGCCTGCAGACTCTTAACACCGGCTACGTAGTATGTACACTTTCCTCCGATCCTACTGGTGTATGTGTCCAAGCTATACCGATTGTGATTCAATCGCTATTAGTTCACGAACGAATCATATAGAATACCACAAAGATAATCAGTTAGCGCATCCCGTATACATAGTGTTAGCCTAGAGAGGGCTTGGATTACTTGGAACAATGAAAAGATCCTCTAAGAGCCCCTAGAGTATCGAGCAGTTTGCTCGGCTGTGATCAGGAATAAGATTGGTACTATTGTTGGTTCCAGGCAGGGTTGCCGCCTTAGTAGTAATTACTACCAATTACTACTTTTTTTAAAATAATTATTATAGCTTTAATGTAAAAAAGCTAAAATTCTATAAAATTAATATAGGATAATAGTTCCTCTAAAATATAAGCCTAGGATGTGTAAGGGAGTACTAAGTAAACTTACTAACATACTCCCTTAGCTAAAAGATTCACTAGCTACTAGGCAACGACCTTGCTTACTAAGCAGTTGCCTAGTACATATAGCTTCGATACCTCTCTCTTAGTTAGCTCTCTATCTACTATTCGCTTTCTTTCAATCTATTAGTTGCTGCACCTCCTAGAGCTATCTTGCGTGAAGTCTACTTTACAATTATTAACTAAGGAGTCTACGCTACGCTTTTATAAAGTAATAATAGTAACTTTAGAGTTATTCTTAAAGGTTATAGTAGAAAGAGTAGTTTGTTCTTATTCTAGGCGTATAATCTTATCTTCTAGGGCGTAGAGTATTTATAGTTAGACTAACTTGTTACGTCTAGTAGTTACTTTGTAGATATGTTCTTTAATTATTACTAGCGTGCTTAGTACGCAATCTAGCTACGTACCGCTTGCGCTCTATATAAAGTCTCGTTTAATAGTTAGCTATGTACTTTCTTCTATTGTTATAGCCTATTATAAGGAGCGTGTTGTTATTATCCCTAGACTATTAGTAGAGAAGTATTATTATGTTAAGGGGTAGCTAGAAGACAATAGTACTTGCTGTAGGCTACAGGAGATAGTGAAGGGATAACAGATAGATTTAACAGTACTACTAGTATCTAAGAGAGAATAATACTTACTTTACTCCCTTCGCAAGTATCGAGCTTTTTATGCGCCTGTGTAGCGCATCTACCCCGCTTTGGACTACAACTATACAACATAATGATCTTTGGTGTATCGGCCCCGCCCCCAACTCGCACCAGAGTTCACGAGAGTCTCGAGTGTTCTGAGAACCTTCGTTACAGTTACTAAAACAAGGCGAAGCGAAAGCTTATAACATTAGCGGATCACCTTTCTCCGTGAAAGGGCTAGTAGCTGCTTAAGGATTAGATGCTCCTTTTAGCAGGGCAGACCACGGTAAGCGGAAGAGATGGTGGTCATCCGAGTGCCAGCTGCCCCCAAGAAAGCAGCAGCAATTTTAGGTAGTAGGAACAGAGCCTCTAGTACTCTCTAAGGTTGTCTTTATGAATTCCCATTTAAAAATATACAATAATGCGAAAACCATGTTCGTAATGCGCGCTCGCCTTCCAAGAATTCGTTGATATTGCAGAGTAAACGGTCTTCGATTGACTCAGCGGAGCAGTCATCGATTGGCGCTCTGCCAAGCGCCAAACCCGCAGCACCGCCAAACCCGCAGCACCGCCAAATCCCCTTCGCAGCCCCGTAATGCCTCGAACTCCGAAAGCGCATGCGAAACCTCTAACGAAATATGGCAAAGACGGCTTGCCAAATTGTGAAATGCGTGGGAAGCCGGGGCGGAATTTTGTTAAGCTTGGTTGTGTCAATTGCCGATAGTTACTTTGTACAAACTGCCGTGTTCAGCGTGCCAGGTACGAGGGCGGCACTAAACGAAGTTGTGGCCCTTGCAAAGAAGAGGGGCCGAAAAGCTGTAAAATTCGGCGGGAAGAGGATTTGCGTGAACGTGATCAGCAAGGTCAAGGTTGGACCTATTGGTTGTGCTATTGCAAGCACCCCCCAGCTCTAGCTACCGCAGCTGTTTCCGCCATCCTTTCAGCAAGGGCTCATCGTGTGGGGCTTCCGCGCCGGCCTCCTTCCGAACGCCCCGCTAGAGCAATCCATGCTCCCGCCAACTCTGGCCAAGATGCATTACCGTTCCAAGCTTCTCGGCAAATGGTACCTTGAATCGTCTTGAATGGAGCGTCCGTCTCGGCATGCTCGTCCAACTTCGAGACATGGGTCTGCACGTCCACCGTCATACTGTCACCAAAGCCTTGCAAATAATGCTAAACAACTTATCTGGCCGAGGACCATCTTTCAAAAAGGAAAACAGAGTCATAGAGGCCGCTAATACTATTCTGTATGCGGGGTACGCACGCGAGATTAACAGGGTATGGGGCAGCCCGCTATTTAGAGAGCCACATTTGTATGGAAAGCCGCGCATGCATGGTTTGACATGGCATCCGAGATTTAAGCGGCAGATCGGTAGGAGGGGATTTTTGAGACCTGGCGAGATCGTGCCGGATTCGCACATACACGGCGACAGGAATGGTGGGGGAGTTTCGATACCAAATTGTGCTTCGAACACGCAACAAGAGCGCAAATTACGGCTCGCGCAGAGCAAGGCGATGAACGCGAACGCGCCTGAAACTTCTGCTATCAACGAGCCTGAACACGCGTCTGCGGTGCCGTCGCATGGGCACCGCAGGCTCAATTGCAGGACGGTGACAGCTTTGTCGACAGACTGTTCAACTCCTCAAATCTAGAACCATCGCTTCCAGACACGGGGCATAATCGCGCAGCTACAAGCTTCAATCGATGAGAGAAGAAGGTAAATATGGTTATGTAAATAGCCCTTGTTATATATGTATATCCAAGAGAGTGGAAATGTTCCGTGCATTCTGTATAGTACCGCAATCCTGTCCATGAGACCGACTTCGAGGTCCTCACGCTCACCAATCACAAAGATCCACACCTTTAGGATTTGGAATGAGGGCCTAAAGAACCTGATTAGTGGTGGGGAGACTGCTGTAATCTAAACATTGGCATAGAGGTCTAAGCGAAGACATCGCGAGGCTAAATTGATCTGTCGGCTAAACGTCTGCCAATAAGGTCGATTTCAGGAGCGACGCATTCTATACTATTCCTCGAAAAACTCAAATACTTCTCAGCACAAGCATACCAAAACAGCCATCTAGAAACAATCTCCTCTTAGATTCGCTAAACCACCTTAGCCGCCTATTGAATCTCGGTCTTATCAACCCCAAATCATATTCATGCATATAGTATTTTGCCATTAATGTGCCAAATTCCTTGCTAGAGCTTGCAATAGGCCGTTACATACTAATAGCAACTTGTGAACACCTTTAATTGACCGAGAGAGGCGCCGAAAGCATGTATATAAGGACGTGGGAAAGATCGTATCAAGAGTTTAAGCCGTCACATCAACAAAGTTCTTTGCTATGAAGTTCCTGTCTCTAGTCGTGGCCCTCACACTCAAAGCGTACTCTGCTTACGCGACTCCCGTGGCGACTGAAGCAGCCGTTGTGGGAAAGCCGATTAGCAGTGAATGCATCAATATACGTTTCCAGCTGAACTGGCTCGTCGCCGATTGTCTGACTGGCAAAGACAACACGACGAGACAAAAGACTGCCATCCGGCTGCATTCTTACGTATGGAATGATCATGGAACTATGAAAGTTGGTTATTCTAACCCCCCTAGCGCTGCTGCACCAGCCGCTAACCATGACACCTAGTGGCAACCCCAGTATGACCAAGAAGACAACCATATCTAGAATGGGTGTTGTTGCTAATATATATATATGCAGAGGCAGCTTTGACTATTCCTGCAGGGACTGCCAGCTGGGCGGGACCACCCTGACATGCACCTGCGACTGGTTCAACCCCGTCAAGTCATCCCTCGACCTGAGTACGTCTTGCCCTTGGGTCTCTTCTCTTCTCTTCTCTTCTCTTCTCTGGCTAGTCTTGGGATTATGCATGATCCAATCCTGATCAAAATTTCCCAGGCGAACGTATCGCCGTGTACAACGGCTACCTCATGTCCGATGTTGACGGGACCCCCACACCCCCAAAGGTCCCCTCCAAGTACCCTGTCCCCGACGACTTTAGATACGTATACGGCGGGGAAAATTACTGTGTGTTCAATGGCAAAGAAGAGCAGTGCCAAGTCTACGCTCAATTCAGATCCTGCTTTCCTTCCTTTGATAGTTACGAGGCACAGTGGGCCAACGAGCCGAAAAAATGCCATGTGCCCACTGTTTGGTCGAAACAGGAGGCTCGGTTTGTAGATTTCAAGTTCCTGGCCGGGGGCGACTGGGTGCTGGAGGGATTTGATGATTATGAGTGCAAAGGGAACGTTACTGTGAGGCATGGGGTGGGATCGGGGCTGAAAAATGGTGAATGTACGGCCCTAGGAAAAGAGAAGGCACCGACGGCATTTAGAATTCTTCCGGCTTTTGATGCCGCGTACATTCCAAACTAAAGGACCTTGGGGAAGAACTATAGAGATAGGAACGTGAAGACAGGACCTTCACTAAGGGTAGGCGGGAGCATGTCTCCTCTGGTTGTAATTCATGTAATGGGTCAGCTCAAAGTCGTAAAAGTTGACAAGTACTAGCTAATTGACACGTCTCATGTTACGCGCTGATATGGCCGTGAATGAATGCAGCATTTCGCTACGAATAGTGTGCGGCGCAGGGTATGCCTCTAGCGAGCAGAGCCGGAGAAGTGAAGTGCTTATCCTTCACTCCTATTTTGGCGCAGGAGCCGTACGAAGGCTAGCAAAATAATTTTACCCGAAATGTTTGTAAATCGCGTTGTTACGATGTTAGAGGTATAACGTTGGCGTGATGTTGTTGCTGAGCCAACAAAGGCATGGACACTCTTAACCCCACAGTGCAGACTCAAGCCCACTACTACCAGCACCGTCATGGACGAGGTTCACGCCCGGTGAATTCTATATCAGCCTATCCAGAAAATTTGGGAATATCCGAATGCAAATTCCCTCCTCAACCGCTCCTTTAACGGGCGCACTGCTCTCCAAATCCAGATCGATAAGTCTGTCCGAGGCTTAACCCATCAGCGCAATCATCTGTACGAACCTCTTTCGAGATGGACGCTGCTAATAATATATCTTCTATCTCCTCCCTCAATTTAAGGAGAAAGTTAAAAACGATAAGTCGGTTAACAAAGCCTAAAGGCTCACAAAGCCCTAAGTAAGCTCAGCGGTTTTACCACTACATGTTCTATCATCTCTGTCGTTTACTTGAAATAAATAGGTACCAATAATATATAGAGTTGAAACATTCATCGAAAACAATACGGTATCTGCAAGATGCAAACGTTAGTATGGCGTCGCCGGGCGGAAGCGGTCCTCGAGCTGCACGGACGCCCCGTTACCGCCTACCAAGTGAATCTGTTCGGGCTCCCCGACAAAGGACGACAGGGCTGCGACATCGAATTGAGTGCATCGCCGCGTCGTTGTCCAAGACTATGGGGAGGCCATATACAAAGCAAGCTCCCGGGCTAGCCTTCTTGCTGCGTTGGAAGGCTGCATCGAAGGATACGAGTCGTTGCACACAACGAGGCCTTCCTTAACTTCGGAGTGTTGAAAAGAAAGCTTAGAGCTACTGTGTCTGTGCGCGTAATGCCCCAGTTCGCGTGATGCCCCACCCTCACCAAAGTCGCGATCTCAAAGATAAGG